>JAQFVV010012393.1:33860383-34065383 GCA_028023455.1 Epiperipatus broadwayi
CCAGCATCATGCGTCTTAGGGTGGTCGGCATATTGTGTCTGATTATCGATATGATCTGCGTCTCTGTCATAGGGTATGCCGGAAATTGTTGAAGGCTCGCCACCTGCCTATAATAAAATTGTGTGGCCGTCTCGTTAGGCCTTCCCCCGTACTTCTCCCTAGTGATCCTAAAATACGTCCCCTCCTGGCGTGCTGTGTTCCAGAAACACCGCAAGACTTCTTCTTTATACTCCTCATATGACCGGGGTTTAAACTCCAGCGTTCTCCACCAGTCTCTCGCTGGGCCTTGTAAGTAGCCGCTCGCAATATTTACTCGATCTGGTTCTCTCTCCGTCGGCTCTCGAAACAGATTCCTGACGCTTTCGAGGTGGTCCATTGGGTTTTCGTTCATCCCGGCTCTAAATATTTCGATTTTCATCTGCCTCTCCGCCCATACATGACTTGTGTCCCGTTGCGATATCTGCCTTTCCCATCTCTTCTCCGCTCTTCTCTATCTTCCCTCATTTCGGCCATCATTTGCGTCATCATCCTTATTAGGGTTTTGATATCCCCTTCATTTTGCGTATCCTGTTTTTTAAACTGGATGGGACTTTCTCCCGTCTGTTCCCACATGTCCTCATTTGTCTCTTCTTCCATGATTTGATGTTTATTTTATCTTTGTCCTATTCTAACTTCCGTCCCTCTGTTTACGGGAATGTGGTTCTTTTTTACTTTTGATTTATTTGTTTTATGGTGACAGCGACCGATCGGCGTCCGCTCCCTTATCTCCTGCTATGCTTTATTTGTTTTGTTTATTTTGCTCCGGTTCCCGATGTTTTGTTTACCCATTTGCGATGTTAAGAATCGCCGCGATTTTGTTTCCTTTTGTTTATTATATTTTTTTTTTTTCAAGCTTTTGTTTACATAAATATTTCCGCGTCTTCTCCCAGTTCGGCCGCTTTTGCTAGTATCTAGATTTGCTTTTTCTTTATGTTTAGAAGCGTCATTTATACTAGCCTCACGTTGGAAGCGCCAATGTAAGCGTGAACCCCTATATATTACCCCCGAGATTACGGGCTTCGAAACAAACATGACATAGCGTAAGGCTTTATTTATTTTCTTACATCGACAGTTATTCACGATCCACATAAGGGGGCGCCAGATACGATTATTTAAGTTGATTTTAACTACTCGCATCACCTTACATCATGTCAAAACGATTTCGAAGTCTAATCCCACCCACTAGCTCAAAACTCCCAGCATGGACCAATAAGGTGTCTCAAGGTTGTTACATGATTGTTTCTCGAATGACTCCTCCCGGAGAAGACGCATTGTCCGCTAATTAAAATCAGCAAGGTTTTCTACTAAGTCGATCACGGCATAAAGATCGTTTATTGGTTATCACTGACCTATGAGGTTGTTCGCTTACGCCCTGAACACAAGGCTTACAAGTTCATCCCCCCGCTTTATTGTATATAACATAATTTATTGACGTTTATTTTGATTATAGACCCGCCCGCTCTTAAATCTATCTTAACTAAGGTGAAATAAGAACCATCGTGACTTACGGCACGATGGTGACATAATTAATAAAATAACTAAATGAAAATTAAAATTAACTAAATCTACTTCAAAGATAAGTTATCACAGAATAAATAACTACGGTTGATTGTGTGTGAAAAGATTTGAGATATGCTCGACTTGATTAGATATTGAACAAGTTTATTAAATATGAAAAGAAACATTATTAATTTATTTATTACAAACATTATTAATTGATTTATTACCAAAACATTATTAATTGATTTATTACACACGCGCACATACATTCACGCCCACAGAGAACCATAAGTATTCATAACACAATTTGAATAACGAGAAAGTTCCTTTCTATTTGATAAATTTATAATCTTTCCTTAGCTTCACTTAAGTTCAAAGTTCATGTTTACAAAGTTCAGTAACAAAGATAAACTATTACGACGAGGAAAGTCTTAAGATTTATTTGAGTAAATTTATGTTGGTTAATTACGAGATTGCCTTACGAGTTTATTAATTGAGTGAGTGAACAGAATAAAAAAACATATTTACCTAGGATTTGTCTTGGTTGCAACGAAGGTCGATTGGTCTGGACGAGTTTGGGTGTTTCACGGAACATTTCTTTTATTAGGAGCATTCACTTAACACGACGATGTTATCAGAATTTCATAGCTTCGGAGATATTTCAGTAGCGGAGCGCCGATCAGTCACTGAAGGGTTTATTAGCCCCTCATGACAGTCAACGCTCTTGGTATTAATTTCATGATGATCATTTTAAATATTGAGGAATAACCAAGCTAATTCAGAACAATTCTAATAAAAGCATAAGCATCGGAATAAATGAGCAGATGGTAATTCAGCGTACTGAGAATTGGAAAATAAAAAACAATAATGAAAATGTATTAATCGAAATGAATCGAATCGAACTGCATTCAACCAATTTAACCAAATTCTTTCCAAAATTTTTTTATTGAATAGGTTTTGCCTAGTATTTATAAAGGTTGATCCATATCTTGGGATCCAATCTACCCCCATAGTTCCCTGTTCTTGGAGTTGTCGTTCAGGTCCGCGTTTGAGGTACCTGCTCACTCACTCTTTGTGCTAAAGGCAATATTTATTTTGGGACAATCTCATTTTGCAATCTCACTCAACCAACCTTATTCCTTGACACCTCGAAGGCATGCGTGTGTGCGTGTGTTTTACTAGAACAATACAAGTTATTTTATATTTAGGAGTCGAGCATTTATCTTTTCCTCAAATCTTTTCTATAAGTTTTATTCTAGTTAAAATTATATTTCTAAAATAAACATTTTCTAATTCCCCGTGGTGATTTTGATTGATAATTATTTTTATTATTTTAGGAGTGCGTATTATATTTTATTATTTAGGAAAGCAAATTATTTTTTGTTATTATTTTTATTATCTAAAGGCTTTAATCATTTAATTAGACGTTTTACCGTCTTTATTTTATCAATGTGTTTTATAAATGTATTTATGAGAGAAAGAAAACTATTACTACTTACGAAATAAAGTTACGAGTGTTTTATGTTGCTTGCTGGTGTGTGTGTTTATCGATGTATCCTAGATTTAAGATTGATGTAACGTTGTCTCGTTACAATATATATATATATATATTATGTGCTCTATTGATTGTAACAACCCCATATAAATGGTTCTAGAAAGTATGAATTATAAGATATTTATATAATACACATCTTTGAAAATTATATAACTTCATAAATGTTATTATACATTATGCATATACATTACATTTTAAATTCAGATGCAGATTGAGTCTTAATAACATTTTACTAGTATCAGGGGTACTTTGCAGATTGTCTTATTTTTTTGATACAATTTATTTTAACATCTCATAAAATTATTTATGAGGTCCTACTGAGTCATGAAAATAATTTTATTCATCAATTTTTCTGACAGATGAAAAAATATACAGTATACTAAAAATAAATTGGTGGCAATAATTTGTTTATGACCCCCCTCCCACATATATATATATATGAGAATATTAAAACAGGCAAAACTCTCCATATAGTAGTGCCATTCCAGAAGTCTTGTGCATAAAATCCCTATCTAGTGCCTACTCATCCAATATCCCCAGATTAGTTTCTGGCTTGTGGCCTTTGTGAGTGAGGATCTGAGAGCACTGCACTTAGATCTTAGGATCTAATGCAACCATCCACTAGCCACCTTTTATCTCTACTTAACTACAAAACTGTGAGAATAAAATTAAAAACAATAATATTTTTAATCTAAGCTCAATAGCAAATATAGTCATATGGGTCTGAACCCAGTTTAGTACCCATACATTTTGGTGTCTTTGGCTCTTTAACAACCATAGCCACCACTATCTTATTAAGCAGGATTGGTATTAAACCAATAAACATCACATGATGTTTATATGAGAATATGTGTGTATAAGTCAGTAGAAAGTGATTAAGTATAGCACTTAATATTTAAATCCTATATATACATAGTATTTTATTTCTTAAACATTTGAAATGCAATAATATTTTTTGAAATTATAATTTTTAATTAAAATTAAAAAGCCATTTCATGTTCTATGTTTTCATTATTTTTAGAATCTAATTATTTAAATGTTCTTTTTTTATGTAGAATAAACATTATAATCTAAAAGTAAAGAATACTGTAAAAGTTATTTTTCATTGTAAGTAAAAAATTGTTGTTAAAAATATTGTTGCCTATCAGAAGTGAAAAAAAAAATAAACCAGTACTTTTGCATGCCATATCTATTGTTTGTATGTGTGTGTAAGCATGTGTGTTAAAATTGTGTATTGAATTACATATCATGAGTGACAGATTTTTCAAATGTTAATTATTTTAAAATACAATTAAAATTTTGTAGTGAGTATATAATACACATAGTAGGTTGGTGTATTGAAGTTATTGTGATTATTCATAGAATGAAGTCTCAAGTAAATTAATTATTATATAAAGAACTAAGATGGCTTCCATGTAATTAAATATAAAATATAGATTTGTTAGTAGTTAAACAATTATCAGTTACTGAAAATTCAACTCAAGAAATCTATAAAATAATTATGTATATTGAATTAAAAATTTTAACACGTAGTAAATATGATATAAGCATGATATATATATATATTAAAGAATATATATATATATATATATATATATATATATCTTATATTAAAGAATGAGATTAATTAATATTAATTGATATCTGTATTGAGTATCTGAATAACATTATAATATTAGTAGAATATTTTTCTCAATAATTTTTTAAATCTTTTTATATATATATTTTAGCTATGGAGAATCGTTTCAGAATTTTTTTTCTAATTGTCAGGATGACATTTATATTTAAATATACTGCCATGAATAAAAAAGAAAATTCTTAGAAAGTCTACAATATTTTACTGTAATTATTATTCAGATAATTAAAAAAAAACATTGAGAAAGATTACTAGGCAGGCAAAAATATGGTGAGGATAAATGTATTAAAATAAAAAAGTCATCTAAAATTTTATAATAATTAAATATTACTTTTATTTTTATAGTCTTTACATCAGAAAATAAAAAAAAATTGAATTATCATTTATAAAATATTCCAGCTGTAGTTCAGTTTTAATATTTTATATAATAATCAACCAATAAGTAAAGACCAACTGAGATAATATAGTAAGGAATATAATAAGATAACAGAAAATATTAAACACTAAATAAATTTTAGATTTATATTGTAAAATGAATATTGATTAATATTTTTTAAATTAATTTTAATATTAGATTTTAAATTGAAAGCATCTGATTGGATATTAATAAATAAGCAATAAATTAATGTTTTAAAATAGGGATGAAAAGATTTTATATATAATAAAGTTATTTATAATATTTTGTGTATGTATATATATATTAAATTTTTATATATTATAACTAATTTATTTTGTAATATTCATCAATGTATGTATAAATGAATAAATAGAAATGAAAAGTAATATTATTTTGTAATATATTAAGTAAAACAAAAAATTTCTTTCAGCAATATTTTATTATTTACTTCAGTGTGAGATATTATTGTGAATATTCAGAGCAATTTCCATAAAAGCATCTAGATTTATAGTTTTAGCTACTTATGATATGTATATATATATGCACTGTGTATATTTAAATATGTTATTGAGAAATCTGAAAGGTATTATGTGTAATGCTGTGTTACATACTAATACATTAATACACATCTCCACACCAAAAGAGAATAATGAAACTTATTGAAAGAAGCTTTTCTGTAATAAAGTGATATTACTGTTGTGAATTAGACTATTTAGTATTATTTATTATTACATATAAACAATATAATTTATTGTATGTTATTTCATTTTATAAACTGAGTTGTTTATGTTATGATTTGATATTTGAAACTAATAATTATGAAAATGAATTCTACAAGTAAAACTAAGATTAGGAGAAATGGCCGTTTATTCATTTTAATGCTAGATTTTTTTATAGTGCATTAATTTTAAAACTTATGTTAATCTTAATTAATCTTTCGTTTGCATACTTTAAACCATAGTTTTATCTAAGCAAATAAATGAATGGTTAGCCTGAGATGCAATGTCTCAATATTTACTGAAATGATAAATTGAGCTTTGATCCAGGAAACATTTATTTTTAAGATCATTTTTATATACCATGGTGCTAAGAACACACAGTAAGTTTACATTATCTGATGGAGTGCATATTTGCTGATTCCAAAGGATTTCTCTCTCTCTCTCTCTCACACACACACACATACATATGTATATATAATTCTTTGACATACATATGTGCATATGCTTTATGAAGTAGTGTTATTTCTTTCCTTGATTTAGCTGATCACACTTACAGTGACGAGCATCATAGCCATAGCTCTCCATATATATATATATTCTTACTATAAAAAAATTATTGGACATGGCCGTTAGAGGGCAGTTCAATTATTATTTAAAATAGAATTGATAAATATCACATGACAGTATATTTATTTCATGTATATATATATAAGCAATCAAGAAATAAAGAAACATACCATTACAGTAGCTTGATTAGCTTTTACATTTCCTTGCATTCAAATTCTGATTTTTGGAGAAATCATTTATTTTATTTTTTTATACTGAAGTTGGCGAATGTCTAGAAACTTGCATGAAAATGTGAATATATGGTACAAGCTTACAATAAATGTTTCTGAAGTAAATAGATTGAATTATGCTCTTAAAAGGTATTTAGTATGTTATGTAAATAAAGTATTTATTTACTATAGCGCTATGTTTTTTTTTTATCATTTATAGTTAAAAATCCACACAGCGCATGTGCATTAGCTTAATAGCTGATTATGAATAATGTTTGGAAAATTGCCAGTAATTATAATCAAAATTTTTCATTTGATTGCAATTTTGTTTTTAAGTCTCATGGCCGTCTCATATTATTGATTATTTTTTTTTGGAAATAAAAAGTCTGTAGTAGATTAGTAATAAAAATATACTTAGATACATTTTTTATATTTACACTTGTTATATTAAAGAGCAGTTATAAATGTTATAAATCCTGTCTTATATTATCACATTCAGATCAAACTAGTTTTTGGCAACTATAAATAATTTACTTCTCCATTCACCTAATTTTTATTATTAGATAAACATATATTAACTTACTAGTATTAAAAAGAACTGATAAAGAATATTTGCTTTTTATTTTTGTCTTTAAATTATAGTTTAACAAATAGATAACAATAAAATGCAAAGATGAGTTTTTCTGTGGAAAAGAGGGGAAATCATGTATAAAAACAACTTTATTATAAAAAAAATCTTGAAAAATAATGATAAAACGAGATAGCTTTTTAAATAGGTTTATTACTAGGGAGACCAATTCTTGTTTAGCCAATTTTGGGATATAAACCTAAAATAATCGGTATTTTAATTAGTAAAATCAAGATTTTATCATCAATACACCATATCATAAAGTAATAGCGTCTGTGCACTCTTTAATATATTAATTTTTAGTATGTAGGTTGAATAAATTAAAAACATCTTGATAAATCAAAATATTTGTAATAAATCATCAAACAATTAGTAGCCCAAGAATGAATTACCAGATTTTTTTCGTTTGTTTCATTTTATCTCAAATCTGAGACAAGCAGAGAGTTATTTTCATTTTCACACTTACATTCATCTAGTTATATTTACTAAGGCAATAAACCTAAAGCATGTGCGGTTGAAAATGCAAAGGTAGGGATCTCTACAGGTCTTAACTTACTCTTTTCTTCCAATGAGTAAGCTTGTGGTTAAGACCTGTAGAGGTCCCTACCTTCGCATTTTCAACAGCACATGCTTTAGGTTTATTGCCTTAGTAAATATTATTTACATAATCAATGTGCATTAAATAAATTTATAATTCATCTAGTTAATGAATTCTAGTATAATGTAAAATTATGTTTTATATTATTTATTTTACATTATATGATTTATTGCGACAGATAGCATTTATGCCTCAATTTTTTTTTTGGAATGTTAAGACATCCCATAAAATTTGGGATGATTGTTATATATTTTATGAGATACAGTTTACTGCAACACTTTATCATGCACCATATTCAGGTAGCTCAAAGTTTTTTAAGTTGGTTATTGTTATTAATATATGGATTTTTTTTAAAAAAATGATTAGTTCCAATCATTATAAAATAATTTGTAGAAATTTTAACTAGATTTTTTTTGCTCATGTTTGTATTATAATCAATCCTCAATTACATACAATATAAACTTATATAAAACAGAAGTTGTTAATTTTATTTTCAGAAATAGTTATGCAAAGTGCACATAAATGATTTTGAACTTATTTATGAGATTCAAATAATGTTTATGACAATCAAGTTCACATGCTTTATTGTTTGATTTAGAAAAATAATTATGTTTTGGATTTCACATGGAGACCATTTCAGTGCTACAATTCTTCTGTTTGAAGAATTTTCTATTTGGACATTCAATAAGGAAATTTTAGCATTTTATACATCTTCTATGAGACAATTTGCTTATGATATTTAATGAAGGAATATCATAAAGAAAATATGTTTTAGTGTGACAAAACAGGCATCTTGTGTTATGTAGAAGAATATGTAAATGTCAAAAATCTATTATTTATAAAGTATTTGTGTATCATCTCCAAGTAGTTTTAGCCACTTTTTTAAAAAGAATATTATTTATTAGTAACCATTTTAGGTTTAATCTGTGAGGAATGAAAAAATAGTCTGTTATTCCTCAAACCAGAGTTGTTATTTGATGGAAAAACGAACATATTGCTATTATAAAATTTAGTGTAAAATCTGGTATTTTAAAAGTTTTTCAAAATTTATGCTCATATTAAAAAGCATTTTATTTAAGAAATACTTCTTTTTGTAAAATCAAGACAAATCCAGTAGCATATATGTTTTTAACTTTACATTTATTAAACATCATTGATTAATATATTAAATAAAATAGAGAGAAAATCATATATTATAAGAAGCCATTTGGGACCATTTGTGCTTGTTACAATTATAGTTTACAGTTACTGGAATTTTCTATTGGAAAGTGTTTTTGTTGAATGGTTCTTACATTTAAGAATGTAGACATTTTCAAAAAGAAGTTATTTTTGTAACAAATTTTATAATTTTTGATTCATAAAATGTAGGTCCTTTAAATAGCTTGGAAATATTTTTTTGGGTTTGTATAGTATTTATTGACAATAATATTGTTTTGGCTTAAATTGAGCCTACTCTAAAAGTACAAGCCTGCTATTTATTGGCACAATTGTTGTTAATCTTAATCTGCAATATATTTCAATGTCTGAAATCCTTTTACTTGACTAATAGAAATTTGATATTTTAATTATTTTCATGATTGAAAATAAAACAACAGTAATCTGTACATTTAGGTAGAAGAGCTAAATGTTTCCTTAGGAGAAATGTTTTTCACTGATGATGATAAAAAAATAAGTATATTTTTTATTTGTTTACTGTTTATTTTTTTTTGTAAAATTATTAAATATTTATTTTTTAATAAATATGTGATATTTACCTGTAAGTTTTGCTTGAATATATATAACTTTTAGAAAAAAATAGTTTGTTGAAAATATATGTAATGCCAGACAGGAAATGGTCTTTGACAATAACTTAATTGTTTTTTAATTGGAAAATTGATTTTTATTATTTGTAAAATTAATTTATTTGCACATATGCTTTTAACAAAATTTAATTAAAACATAAAGATTTAATTATAAATATTTTTTTTTCATTAAATACATTTTTTAGTTTGAAAGATGCTATGAAATTCTTTTTATGTTAATATCATTATTGCTTTTTTTTTTTCATTTGCAAAGTTGATATTTTATTTTAAGAATACCAATAAATGTAAATCTTTGAAAAATTTAATAATCCTTTAATATTAGATTGGTGCATTTATCATTACACCTATGATTGAACATTTATTACTATATAGGTGAAAGGTTTAAATTTTTTTCATTTGTTTTTTAAATCAATTGAGGTAGCCATGCTATATGGATAGAATGAAAAACAAGAAGGAAGGAAACATACAGATTTACAGAGCAGCAGTTGAATAGCCTAATGAGTATTTTCTTTTTCTTCACTACTATTCCATGGAGAAATATTTTTAAGCACCTTGTAATGAGATATTCAAGATATGGTGATTTTTTTGAAATTGTCCTAATTCATACAACATTTTATATATTGTGTTTTTCTATTAAAATATGATATCAAAATTATAAAAATATATTTATTTAATAATTGAAAAGTTAAAAATTAAAGTATTTTGCTCATTTGTGTCTTATTAAAATGTTTTATAACATGAATAAAACAAAGATAACTTATGTTGAATATATACTTTTTAATATCATTATTTCAACCAATATCAGTCAACTGCAGGATAAAGATAACTTCAAGTTTAATCCAGTTTCAGCAAATTTCTTATTTCATCCATCCATCTCATATGTTATCTCTTTCTAGATCTTTTATTATCTCTTGAGAAAGTTATTAATATTATATACTTTTAGAATAATTATTTTACAATATTTATTCTCTTCATAACCAGCTATTATAATTGAGAATTCACAGAATGTTCAATGCTAGTACTATTTTTACACTATTATAGACTAGTTTCTGGTTATTAAACTTCACAGTAAGCAGCTTTGGACAAGTTCCATCTATACAATCAGGAAATACATTGGATTCTTTTATATCATCAACTTATGAAATTCAAAAATACTCTAAAGTTTTAAACCCTGTCTAACTTATTTGTAAAATTAAATAGATTTGACATTGAACCAATAACTACATATTTTAATGATCTGAGTTTTAGGTTGGCTAAAAGCATCTTTCATTTTTTGGTCAGGATTGTATATACCAGTAAAACATCGCATATTTTCTCTGCTTACATTCAGCATATGTTTTAAAAATGCAAGCAGTGAAAGCCCCTGATGTTTTATTGGTATATGTCAAATGCGTGTGTGTGCATATGTAGATAAAGAAGCATGCACTTTATGAATATAACAAGACTTATTAAAATAAATGATTGTGTTTGTAAATCAGCCAAGAAAAAGTTTATTAGATTTATTTATTTAAGATAATTTTAATGTCGTGTCTTTTGAGTTTCACTTTTCCTGATAAATTGATAATGTTTTATGGTTTCCTTTAGAATAAATAGATTATATGTAAGTCAAATGAATAATAGTGATCATGTTTTATGAAGTTTTGTTTTTCCTTGATGCAATAATTGTTTTATATAATGTAAATGAAATTTTAAATCACTAATAAGTTTTTATATATTCTGCGTATAAATTATATATTTATATTGAAAAATTATATGCAAATATTGAAATAAATTGAACTAAAATGTATAAAACAATAATCATCACCAATAATAAGACATTTTTACATATATATATATACAGAAATATAACTAGAAAAATGTCTACGGTATATTGTCCTCAAATCTATACAGCATCAAACTTCTGAAAGTAAAAATTACGAAAAACTAAGAGCCATTAGGCTAAAGGCATTCATCAGTATCTAATCTTTAACACTCTAGCCAAAATAAAACTCCCAGAACAGTTTATATATTTAATTACCGTATATATTAAATATGTAGAGTAATAAATAATTTATTTTCTAACAAAGTAGAGCTAATAAGTTTGTTTCAACAATTTTTATTATTATTAAACAATGCAAAACACTATAAAGATATTATAACACTGAAACTCATTCTTTGAACGTCATTTATAAATCTATGTAAAATCAAACTTTCTGAGAATATAAAGCATGGAAAATAAATCCTCTCTAGAGAAGCTATTAGGCAGTGTCTTTTGTCAGTAATATTATACCTTATCATATTAAACCAAACTGGTTTAACACTACATCTATATAAATACGTGGAAACTATTAACACTTAATGGATGTTTTGAATATGTAACATAGTCTGGAAGAAGTAATGATCATTGGTAAATTTGAATATAAATTAAAATACATTTATAAGAGACTTAAAGCTTCTTTTTTTCTTGAAATAGATAAATATGAAAAGAGAATGCTATTGTATATGTCCAATTTTGCTTAATAATCATTTAAATAAAATGTTAAATTAATGTTATTTTATTAAAGTAAAATTTAAGTTTTTGTAGTACAAATACAAGTACATAGAATGTGTAAATCTTGACATGGACTTTTTAAGAACATAATGATGGTCTTGCTTGCAGCTAAGAAGTTGTCAAGATTAAAATTGATATAATTGTTCTAAGTGAAATTTCCAGATTAAGATAGTTGAATTAATAAAATAGCTATATATTTTTTAAAAAGACAGATCATCCAAGTAAAGGAAATTGAAAAATGATGAATTTCTTATGGTTCTAACTTGACATCATATATTTTTGGAATTTCTAGATATACCTACCAGTTAAAAGTTAATTATATTAAATTTTAATTTATGCAATATTATTTGTTTCCATTTTATCAATGCTTGTATTTTGGCATTGAATTTAAGAAGTTCAGAGAAATAACATTTTTTTTTATTTGTTGGGTAATATTATTATTTTGATAATAATAAATACTATTTTTGAGGACTTTAATATTAGTAGCAATAATATACTATAACTCAAAGGTATTGGAAGCAATAATATTGATTCTGTAAACTCAATGGTCTGTTGCATTAAATGTTTTCATAATACATGGAATGTTTAGGCAGAAAAATTGCTATAAATCAACACAAACGCACTCAGGCATTAAACAATAAAATCTCATGGATTGTTATAATTAGAAATCAGAATGTTAATATATATATATATATATATATATATATATATATATATATATATATTATACAGTGCAATTATTCAACAGTTCTTAGATTATTATATTCTAAAGTGGTAGTTATTTTATCAATAGGTCCTATCTCAAATATTTTGATAGAAAATTTGATATTTGTTTTATTGAAACTATGACAGCACAAAGTTTTAATAACTGTTAAAAAATAAAATTTCATTCATGATATTCAACTTTGTTGTATTAAAAAAACATGGTGGAGGAGGGGGGAGGGTCTGTGATAATGCCAATATAGATAATGTATTGTTTACAAAGAATTGAATTTTGCCTGTATGGCCAAATAAAAAAGTAGTTGTTAAGCTAGATAAACAATAAATGAATTGAAAGAAATTTTTCAATGTTTAACATAAGATGCAAAATAATTGGTGGATTATGATATCACTTTTGTTAAATTAGTATATATCACCCTTTTCATCACAATGGTAAAATTTTAAGTAGATGTAGTGAATATTTTGATCATCTTTGGAAAATGATAAATGAATGCAGATGAATGTAATTAATATCATACCAATCGTAGAAAATATTCAGCTTGATGAAGTTAAAACAGAATGGCTTTAGAATCTGATGAAATTTTGGAAAAGTTTTAAAATATGGTAAGATTATATAGATTTATGAAGATGGGGCAATCTTATCTTAAGAATGTTTCTATTTTTCACATTATTAAAATGAAATGGATAGGAAAACATTGTATTAATTATTGTTATCTCCAAGATCAAAAATATTTTCAAAGGTCTTGTTGATTAAACTGTATTCAGACACAGATGAATGAAAATGCATTAAGGATGTAGATTTTATTATCAGGAATATACAAGAAAAGTTCTATAATGAACGATATGAGTTATCTACTGCTTTATTAATTTTGTTGGGCATTGGTATTGATTATTCAAGAAGATTTGTGACAGTATTTGAAAGTGGTTGATTTTTTATTCAAATTTTATAGCTTCTACACAATCTTATAAGATGAAGCTTTACTACTTACAGTGAAATTTTTAAATCATTTGAACTAAAACAAGGATAGGTACTAGTCTTAATTTTGACTTTCATTTTTATGACAGCTGTCTTTTAAAAAGATTATAAGCAGATTCAGGTGATGATAAAGTTTTTAATTTGAACCAATTAAATCAAAAACAAACAAGGATGACATTTTTTTAAAACAGGCACAACTCTTCATACAGTAGTGCCACTCAATGCAAGCCAGAGTAATTAATGGATGCCAGAAGGCTAAAATTCCTATCTAGGGCCTACTCATCCAATATCCCCAGACTAGTTTCTGGTTTGTGGCCTTTGTGAGTGAGAACTACTGTGATGCAGTGCTCTCAGATCCAAGGCTCCTCACTGATGAGGGTCACAAGCCAGAAACTAGTCTGACGATATTGGATGAGTAGGTCCTAGATATGGATTTTAGCCTTCTGGCATACATTAATTACTCTGGCTTGCACTAAGTGGCACTACTGTATGGAGAGTTTTGCCTGTTTTAATAAAAATTATGAGCAAGCATAAGAAATGGTGATCATATGATGTCATCTTTTTGGTTGCAGATTTATGTATAGCATATTAATGATTATGCTACTCTTTTTAATTATTGAATGTTTCTCAATATTTTGAATGCAACTTATGAAGACATTGTTTAGTGATTTGAATAAAAAAAAAAACTGACATTCTTTTCAGTCAGAGTTTGAAAAACAGTTTTCATCAATTATTATTTTGAATGATTATCATCTTGAAAATGTAGATAAATTTAAATATTATGGTGATTTTTTTAGATTGATATGTGAATTAAAGTGTTGAGATGCAAAAGATTTTAATGTGTTGCTTCTGCATTTAACAAATTAAATGATATGGTATTTTAGAGTTTTCCTGAAGGTTTGTGATGATGGTATTTTAGTTGTATTTATATGTTAGACTATTTCCATTATCTAATATAAGTATTGAATGTTTTTAGAAAAATTTAACTTTATTTAAATATTCCAAATACATTCACCTCTTAGTAATAGCACACAGGTTAGTATATTCACAACATTTTGAGGGTATTATTTCCCCCCTCTTTTTCAGATGTTGCTGGCCTGACCAGTAACAGCACTAACATGGTAATCAAATCTGGACCCTTAGATTATTGAGTATTGAATTTTTAAGATAGCATTCTAACAAATTGAGCCATCCTGCCAAAGCATTATTTTAAAAATTCAATACTCAAGAATCTAAGAGACCAGTTTCAATTTCCATGTTAGTATGGTCACTGGTCAGACCAGCAACACCTGAAGAAGAGGAGAGAATAATATCCTCTTGAAACATTGTGGGCTATTACTAACAGTTGAATTTATTTAGAATATTTAAATAAAGTTAAATTTTCTAAAGACATTCAATACTCATATTATATGATGAAAATAGTCTAACATGTAAATACAATATAGTATTTTATTTTAATATTCCCATAATTTAATAGTGATTTTATAATAATAATTAAAAAATAATATTGTCTGTTGCTCAAATGGTCATATGCAATTTGGACATGAGGAATAACAATGTTGTGCCATGATCTATGAATCTTGAACTCCAGAATCTGCATTTTACTATTGCTCCAAATCTTGCAGGACATAAGGGCAATTGGGATCCTTTTTGTTGCCTGTACTTGATGATATTATATGAGCCTACATTCATTGAAATAGATATGAAGTGAATAAAAATGAAAATTAGATATTTTTAAAAAAAATATTTTTATGGTTATTTTGAAAACTGCCGCAATAGTAATTATGTTCAGTGGGGGAAGGGGTAATTTTGAGACTAGAATACAATGGAATGGTACATTTAAGAAAGATATTGGAGCCTTGCAGAAGAAAAAGTTTTCTCTAGAAGTTAAAAAAAACATCATAAAATGTTAATTAAATAGATTAAAAGTTTAGCATGTGATATATGCAAATGGATTTAAAAGTGGTTTTAGCACAGTGGATCACATCTAAATATCGAGAGAAGTTATAAAAAGGACTAATGAATACAAGTTTTCATTATGCTCTGGATTTGTAGATTATGATAAGGCATTTGATTCTATAAGTATTTCTATAGCAATTAAAGCATTGAATCATCTAAATATAGACCAGGATATTGTCATATTCTGAAGAATATTTATCAAAATACAACAGCAATGATTAAATTACATAGTTATACTAACATACGACCCACTACTCTCAGTGCCATCTCATATTGCTGACCCACCTGATCACATACATGTTGAACAGATAAATAATCACCAATATACATATTTCATGCTAAACCAGCAATCATCAGTTGGTCTAGATTACTATTCTCACACATATATATAATCAGTGCATATATTACATATATAAATGCAGGTTTAAGCCTGTACAATGTATTAATTTATATAAATAGTGTGTAAAAGGTCTGCCCATCCCTCACATATGTACATATAAATGGATTATTCTTCTGTACATGAGGGGTCAGAATGGCTAATATGTCAACGTGGGTGGGATGACAACCTTGGCACTAACAAGGGCTTTGAACATACCACCATCAGATTTTCAATGAAATGGAAGGCTGAAAAGTTGTGAGTTGGAATAGTTTGAAGCCTATCCATTAAATTATGAAGATTGGCTATCTTAATATAAAGCTGAGCACTGATTATATATATATGTGAGGATAGTAATCTAGACCAACTGATGATTGCTGGTTTAGCATGAAATACGTATATTGGTGATTATTTATCTTTTCAACATGTGTGTGATCAGGTGGGTCAGCAATATGAGATGGCACTGAGAGTAGTGGGTCGTGTGAAAGTCTGAGTTTAAATCCTGCGTATATTACATATATAAATGCAGATTTAAGCCTGTACAATGTAATAGTTATACTAAGAAAATTAATGTCGAAAAGAATGTATGACAAGGTGATTTCATATCCTCAAAACATTTTACAGCTGTTTTACAAGAAGTATTTTATGATTGATATGGGAAGCTGAGGAATTAAAAGTAATTGGAGATTATTGAAGTCATCTAAATTTTGAAGATTATGTAATTGTGTTTTGCAAAAAGTGCTTCAGAGATTCAGGAAATGTTTTGCAAGAGTTATTAGATGAAAATAAAAATGTAGGACCAAAGGTAAATGCTCAATGGATTATCTCAAATAAAAAAAAAGGATTGATAAAGATGTGTTAGAATAAATTATCAACTACAAATACCTTGGTCAGTTTATTACTATAGTTGTAAACATAATGGATGAAATTAATCATAGAAATAAACTTGGTTGAAATGTTTTTGGTAGAAATAACTTAATAATATCTGGTAAAATGAAAATACATACTGAAAAAGTAGTTTTTAAAATAATATTTAGCTTTATTACTGCCAAGCATGCTTTCAATATATTTTTACTATATCATTTTACCAGATAATCCATTGGCTCAGAAAAGAAAAAAATTAGTAACAATTGAATTACAAATAACTTAATATTAAAAGGAAATATGCCTATGTGTTTGAGAAGGAAGGTTTTTTTAAAAAAAGTATTTTATTAGTTCTTTCTTATGGATCTGAGACTTGGACACTTAATAGAAAAGTAATACATAGACTGCTGACCATTCAGTGATGTATGGAGAGATACATGTTAGGAGTAACAAGAAGAGATTAAAAATGAAGTACATGGGTGAGGGAACAACCAGATATTACTGACATCATTGAAAGAATTAAGAGACTGAAGTGGAGTTGGACTGGACATATTGCTAAAAGAGTTGATAATAGATGGACAATAGAATTCTTAAGTTATATCCCTATTGATGGTTAAAGACCTAGAAAGAGAGAGGGAACAGACAGATGAATGAAATAAGAAAGTTTGCTAGTATAATGCGAAGAAGAGAATCTAGAAATCAGAGGAACTAGATTAAACTTTTTTTTTAGTTTTTTTTTCCATGTGTCAAAGCATCGGCTGGGAAGCGAACCCGGGACAACTGCTTGTAAGGCGGCTGTGCTAACCCCTCGGCCAGCAACGCTTGACAACTAGATTAAACTTGGAGAGATCTTATGCGGAAGTGATTAATAATGGTCGAAAATGATGAGGATTATTTGATTTCATAGAGTTTATATAATCGTCAGAAAACATTTTGTCCTTTATATATATTTTTTAATTCAAGATGGTAATACTAATTTACAAATGCATAATAATGAATGTATATAACATGGATGGTATTTGTAAAGTTAAATAAAATAAACAAATAATCAGATAGTTCATTAGAAGTTTGAGCATCGAAAGTGACCGTGTTAGGTTACAGAACCTGCCAATTTACTGCTGTATCAAACCGCACCAGCCCATTTCTAAAATTGTAATAAATACATGGTTATTTTAGATTTTGATCTAATTTATTGCAGGTTATATTTAGCTCACAAAGCCTTTAATAAGAAAAAAATCCAATAAAAAATAAACTCTGCTTACGTAAGCTTTTTATATTTTTTTTTTAAAAAAAAAAAGAATAGCTACAATTAAATTAAATCTAACGCTTAGGAAAATGACTCAAATAATAAATACTTGTTATCATGAATTGAAATTTGAACGGTATACTATATTTCACCACATTTCCTTGTTGCCTCAGTAGTTTATGTATATACAGGTACTATCACAAATATTGATTTCATTTTTATTATTATTATCAAAAGATGTTTTATTAACTTATTACTTTATATCCTATTAAAAGAAATTACTTTTCTAAATAGAATAAATTATTAAACAAAGTTAACAAAATATAAAGTAACAATTAAATTTCTCATAATTCTTGCTATTTGTAACAAACCAGAATAATAGTCAGGTTACATTGAAGTTAAATCATATTAAAAACCTTCATGCGCATTTTTAATGAGGTTCTGAAATTAGAAACTAACCTTATTAAAAAGTTACTGCTAACAAGTTGTATTCAAATTTTTATTTCTTCTTTTTATAAAAGGCATTTCTTAATGACAATAAAATATGGTGCTAATCAAATATACACATATATGGTAAATAAAGTGGAGTTAGGCTGGACATATTGCTAGAAGAAATGATAATAGATGGACAGTTGAAATCTTAAACTGAAATTCCAAGAGATTGTAAAAGACCCAGAAGGAGATCACATATGAGATGATGAATGAAATAAGAAAGTATGCAGGGATGATGTGGAGAAGAGAAGGTAAAGATTAGAGAAGGTGGATTGAACTTGGAGAGATCTTCATCCTGCAGTGGATTGATAATGGTTGATGATAATGGTAAATAAAATGTGATTTCTACAAAAAGTCAACAGGCCATGTTAGATATTATGTTATTATACTTAATAAAAATTTTTATAATTTATTTCAAGGATTAATATAAAAATAATCGAATGGCTTTATTAATCAGAGATTATAAAAAGTTCGAGAGTCAGAACTGAAATCAATCTAAGTTATGCTCCAGAGTCCAATCACTGCATTAAACCTGAAGGGCATTTTAGGAATTGATGTAAAGCAAAGGCAGATTGTTATTGGTGGGTTCTTTGTACTTAAATTGCTGTTAGCAGATGACCTCATATACATAGCAGTGCCGTTTTTTTTTAAACAAAAGATGAAACATTTTTAGATATCACATTGCTGGCCCAAAGATCTCTCCAATCTCTCATGGAGGAAGATGACATTAATCACCAGGTTTTTCAATTATGAGATTGTTTTTAATCTGAGTGTTTTTTATCTTTGTTTTACTCTCCAGCTAAAAATATCTAGATACTCAGTTACTAACCAATATTGGATTATTATTTGGATTAGTTATGACTATCTGAAAAAAACACGAGACCTGATTGGAAATTGATAAAAGGCAGATTAATAGACTATTTCTGCACTATCATATCTCTCACTCTATATCCTGTATACATCATTCTACTTTTTTATATACATGTATTGAATTTTTTTTCTGGTATTTGTGTATAATTGTTTTAATGATGGAAAAGCTAACTAAGTAAAATAACTACTAAAATATATTAGAAATTATGATGTAGGGGGTAGAAAAGAGGATGATCAGCAATAAAGTAGATAGGCTCATATCATCATCATCTCTAATAATAAAATCTAGTAAGTAATGTGGGATATCATGTTTATAATATGAAGCTTTATTATTTTCTTCAGAAGATTAACCCTTTCAGGCATTAAATAATAAATAAAATTTTATTTGGATATAACACATAGTGTTGCTAGTTAGCATATAAAATATTTTATTAAAATTGTTCAAAAGAAGACCAAGAAATGAAATTGGAATTTGGAAAATGATTTGATAATAACATGCATGAAATAAAAGCATTTACCATAAAATACAATAATTTCAGAATGAGGGCATGTTTAATTTGATTAACAGAGTCTCTAATATATGATTTATTGATGCAAATTTTGGTTTTCATCTATGAAGAAGCCATTTTATATTATATCCCACTATCACACAACTCAACTAATTAGACTTTATTTATTTTGATACTATTACTAAGATCTGGCAATTTGAGACATATAAAAAAAATTCTATTATTTGAATATAGGGAAGAAAAAATAGTTAAAAATATAATGCAGATCTAATTAAGATTATGAAAGAAATTATTAAGCAAGATAATATTCTGAATTTAGATTTATTACAGAAATTGGTAACTGAATTAAGAAGATCACAGAATCATCATACCAGAGAGTAGACTTCTGCAATGTTTTTCAAGTGCACTTGTTTATTCAATTGTAATTCCCTATAAATGTCACTCATTTCTAAAATGTTTGTATTCTCATATGTAGCAAATAATACTTGTTAGTGATTGTTTTGATAAACTTATTTAATTTCTATATCTTCTCTTTCCTGTCATGAATTAACTGAACCTATCAATACAATAAGTTGATTAATTCAATCTCCTAAATTATATTAATCTTAATTTATATAAATAGAAAATCTGTCCTGTATTGTTTATTGTAGGAATATTTTGTTAATAAGTCCAGATTTTTATGAAATTTGAATTAAATTTTATATTCCTTATAATTCTTTATGAAATCATTTATCTGTGAATATTAAAAAAACTCAGATGCTTTCACACAAAGTCAAAAAAAAAAAAAAGAAAAATTATATTAAGGAATTTTTTTTTACCATATATAAGAATAAAAATATTGTTGGTAATTTGAATAAGGATCTTAACATAATCCACTAATGATAATAAAAATTTTATTATGGGAAAATATGTCTGCACAAAATATGTTTAAGGAAAATCTTAAGGAAAAAGAAAGACTTACCCAAGTTACATAGCAAAAAGGTACTTGAGTACTAAACCTGCAACATGGAGCATGTAATAGACCTTTATATGCCTGTTCTCATTCGTATCAAACTGTCACTTCTGATGTGATCAAAATAAGATGTACACAGATCTTTCTCACACAAAAAACAAAAACAAAATATGTACATGGATCTTTCTTGCGCTAAAAACAAAATTTTTACTTGGATCTTTCTTGCACAAAAAAAAACTCAAAATGTGTGATATGAATGTCAACAGCTATAGTAGGTCTAATACATGCTCCATGTTGTAGGACTAAAAATAAGTGAATATACATCAAATGAATAATAAATGATTTCAAAACATACCAAACATGTTTTAAAAATACAATAAAATTCAATATTGTTTAAATATACACAATAAATGCACTTGATTGTAAAGGATGCTGCGATTTTTATAAAAAAGGCTAATAAACATCACTTTTTTTGCATAATACTGGTAATAAACACCAATTTTTTTTACAAAGAAATTAAAGCAAAAACTGCTAATAAACATTGATTTATTTTTATATATAAAGAAATTAAAACAATAACTGATAAATAAACATTATCTTTTTTATAAAGAAATTAGAGCAAAAACTACAAAAAATGACATATTAATTAATACACATAGACCAAACAAGCAATAAGTGATTTTGACTTTTAAACATTTTTATTTTTTTTATAAAGGAATTAAAGCAAAAACTATGAAAAAAGATACACACCAAATGAACATTAAATGATAAATGTCTTTTTTAATAAAGAATATTACACATACATCAAATGAACAGTAAGTAATTAAAACTTTTAAATGGCTTTTTTAATAAAGAAAGTAAAGCAAAAACTCCTTGTAATTTATATAAAAATACATTAAGCACATTACCAACAAAATGGAGGTCTGCAGTAAAAATTTTCGCTCTAAAAATATTGTGAAGAATGCTGGGATTTTCATAAAACTGGTAATAAATGTTGATTTTTTAAATAAAGAAATTAAAGCAAAAACTGTTAACAAATACATATATTTTTATATATAAAATATATATATTTTTATATATAAAGAAATTAAAGCACAAGAAATTTCTGTTGCAGTCTACATTAATGGTAAAACTAACTAATTATTATAATGTTTAAATGTTATTTATATTTCATGATTTGAGGAACTTTAAAAAACATTATTATCATTGCTTTGTGCACATAAAAACTGTTAATGATTTCAATACTTATTTTAAAGTCTATTTAATATTCAAGTTTGCTAAAATATATTTTAAATTCTCTGTAGCAGTAATGTTTTAAAATTACTTAACAACATTATTATGTTATTCTTAAAAATACTCATTTTATGTAAAATAATATTTGGAATTAATTCAGTTTGTTATGAAGAACTTTGAATTCCTTATAATGAAGACTTGCCTATTATGACAAGTGTATTATTTGAAATTGTATAAAAAATTATTTTTTCAACAAGAAAAACATGTGACTTAAATAAGATATTACTAGAATGTATATTTGTTATGCTGCTATTTCAAAAAAGCATTAGTTATTATTTAATAGCAATGTAATAGAAATTTTACTTATTGTGTCTATTTCACCTAGAGGAAAGAAATATATTTTTTGGATCTGTGGAAGAAAGACAATTGATTGATATTATTTGAAAAAAATTATAATAAATGATTTTGAAGTATTTTTAGCAAATTACTTACATATTATAAATGGAAATATGAATATTCTTGAAATTAATAATATCTTTAATAAAGTTGTATATGAATTTTTCCTGCTCACTCTCTTCTTCTCTTTCTCTCATCATCATTCTAGAAACTGCTTCAGTAATTTTAAATATTTCAAGGAAGAACTATTTCTCCTGCTTAATAAAATGTATTATTGTTTAGTAAAATCTTTTAAATGATGAAGTATTGAATGTCTATTTTAAATGTGAAATGGATATTCTTATTGCTTAATCCATAAAAAATACTAAAATGGTTATATCTACACATTTTACTGGCATCATTAATTCTTAATGTTTTGCTTAAGAATAATTATGAAGCACTCTTTGTATTTAAATTATGTTATACTTTTTTGTGCTGAATATCTTCACTTTTTATAGAACCTTATTATCTTGATAAACTGTATTCCACTTAATGGTTGGAAACAAAAGTATTTGATTTTAGTTTTTGTGTTTATTTTTAATGGTGAAGGATTTAATATTTTATTATTTATGTTTATGATTTTGCAGATGTCATTCTTTTATATGTATATTATTTGATATAATTATATATGCTATTTTATAGTTTTGTCAAAATTCTCAGAATATCATTGTTTGATCATTACATATTTTGAAAATGTTATGTGTGTTCTTTCTTGTGAATTATTATTTTTATTAAAAGTGTATAATTGTGCTGAGTGAAGTATAAATGGATGCATATTTCTATTGTTTATGTTTTTGATTACTTTACTGTTTAATTTTACTAAGCTATATTAGCATTAAATATATTGATTATTTAAATGCATCTATTAGGTATTGTATTTGATTAAGAGATAGTAGCAGTAGTCTCTCTTAATTTTTGTTAAAATGCCTATTTTGTCAATATGTTTTAGAGTTGTAGCATTGCCTAATTATATTAAGCTATATTAGCATTAAATATTATTGGTCATTTAGGCACATCTGTTAATTATTGTATTTGATTAAGAGTTAGTAGCACAGTCTCTCTCTTAGTTTTTGTTAGAATGCTTATTTTGCCAATATATTTTGGAGATGTAGCTTAGCTCTTTCTATTTTGTTGTGATATTTTTAAATATATTTTATTCACTCTTGTTATATCTTAAGCACATCATGCTTTATTAAGGAAAACTCAGTTATTATTGTTCCTGATGGTTCATTCTCATTGTTTCATGACTAGAGATTAAGTCCTAGTTCATTTCTTTATTGCCCTCAAAAATAGGTGCATTTATTTGAGTTCATGCTATCAAACTTTTACTGTGCCTTTACTTTGTTAAATTTATTTTATTATTGATAGGGCATTTTGTATAGGGTCATGTGCAATTTTAACATGACTATTATGGCAATTGATTGGTTTTTTCATCAGGTACTGAGGAACATCACCCTTACCTCTTGTTGTATTCTTGGTCTATCTGAGTGAAATTATGTTGATGTATAGATCCTGTATTTATGTTTTGCTAGTACTCAGGATTAAATTTGATAAAAAATTAAATTCAAAATTTTAGATTATATTTTGTCATAAAGTAGACAATATACATCTTTTTTTATCATCCATTTTATCACTGGATTGGTAAGCTTATATATTTAAGTGGTATTAAATATTCATAAGGGATACTATTATAGTATGAATTTTATAAATGTGAGAAGTTATTAAAATTTAAATTAATAGAAAGTTTTATTGTCCAACCATATTAAGTTCACTTAATTAATTTTATTTTTCATAATACATTTATAAACATTAATTTACTGATATTATAGAATACAATTATTAATTGTTATATGTTTTACATGAAATAAATATTATTCATGTAAATTTCTAGAGATTTCTATTGAAAGACTGAATTTTCAGGGAATATTTTGATTCAAGGCAGCTTTGCTGACTGGGTGAGAGTGTCTGCTTGTTTTTATATGGGGTAGAGCTGGGAAAAAGGTGCTCTGGAAAATTGTTACCAGAATTGGATAGTTCATTTATTTGTTAGCAATAGTAGCATTATTTATTTAGACTTTAATGCTTGCTTTTTAAACCTGAGATTTTAATTTGAAAGAATTTTTTCACAATAGTAAATTGTTTCTCATTGTACCTGATCATTTATTTCAAGTTCAACTGTGATTTAAACATTGGATTGGGGCTAATGTGTTGCTCATCTTTGCAGTCTTGGAGAGCTCCCTGGGCTTGCTTCCTGGTCTTGGAGGGGGCTGGGATGTGGGTGTATTGGGTTCTAGTATGGGCTTCAGATGAGAGAGTCTGGAACTTGGGAAGATTTTTGGGGCCTGAACTCTGGTTCTTACAGGGGGATTGGGATGTGAGTGCTATTGGGGATTAGTACGGGTTTCATCTTTCTCATCTTCAGGACAGTGGAGATGATGTGATGCATTGTGGTTTTAATCTCTTTGTTCTCTATGTGATTCATAGCTTGGTTATTAGACTTTGTGATAATCTGTAGATGGCATATGATGTAAGCATGTGAGATTTACATTTTTGATTAATGCTATGGTTTAAACTTCAGATTGGGGCTGCTGTGTAACTCATCTCTGCATCTGGATAGCAGGGTCTGGTTCTTGGAAAGTCTCACAAGCCTGGGTTTGGCTGTGATCTATCTAGTTGCCATTAAGGTCAGGGGTTACTTAGTAAACTATAAGGGAAGCTATGAATGGCAAGATATATGCATATACAATTCAAAGTTTTTCTGTTCTCTTGGTAAATCATGTTTTGCATTGTAAATCATAGTTTGAATTTTATATATCACTACATATGATATGTAAATTCAAAAATTGATATTATATTAATAAATCATATTTTGAGAAAAAGTTAAAAAAATTATTTATTAAATTTTCTTATAGTCATTTTTTTTACATCATCCACTCATTAATCTGCAATCTAATAAATCATAAGAGTATGATGAATTAATTGTGATGCATTAAGAGTACATGGGCATTGAAATTTGGCATAAGCATCACTATATTAAAATTATATCTAAAATATTAAAATTACATCATAGAAAGAATTGATTTTGATGAATAAAGCATTATAATTGTATGTTCATTATTTTAGATAACTTTAGTCCATTGTGCTTATTCTTAAATTATTTTCCATACTTCCAAGATTATGCTATTATTCCAAATACATTGAGATTATGAAATTTACTGAATTGAAATTCAGAAGGTTTATTAGTGTGATGTGTGGTATAGCCATAAAATCATTTATCCATTCTTAATATCTGAATGTCTTCCTAGTAGATTATTTTTTATTATTCCAAATTAAGAGTTGATCATGTTTATTTTAAATTTTAATGATACTATTATTGTTATATTTGTGGAAGACATTATCTTAGGGGTAAGTATATGTCTTACTTTATATTTTTTAGGATTTTATTCTTTATTAAATAAATCTTAAGGATTACAAGAAAATTTATTTTATCATCATTAAAGTTAATCATAGTTACCCTGAGATACCCAATTCATTTTATAATTAATGTTATCAAAAAGAATATTTTTGCTAAAGAAGAATTGTTCAATAAAATATCATTGTGGAAAATATTTAAGAAAACATAACCATACTATAAATGTTTTCTCTGAGCATGGCAATAAGATGCTTAAAGGATTGATAAAAAGTGTGGTGATAGTAGAGGTTGTGAAGAGAATGATTTTAATGTAACCTTAATGACATATGCTTCTAATATTAAGAGTCTTTAATTTTTCTAAATGTGAGTTAAGAGTTACTCATATTGCTTTCATCTTAATGATATTTTGTTACAATTATTTATCCTGGTATTTCTCTTATTATTATTGTGGCATATGGCATTTATTTTGAAACTCACTGAGCTTAGTTTATATATCTAATAATATTATTCAGCCTACATGATGTTATTTTGATCCTCTTATCCAAATGAGAGCATAAATTATATTTGCATTATTGTAATTTAGTTATTGTTTTAATAGATTACAATTTGCTTTGCCCAATGTGTTGCCTTTCAATCGACGAGAAGGTTCTGGTCAATCATCATGATGAAATGTTTGTTGGCTATTATATTTTTTATAAGATTACTATATATATATATATATATATATATATATATATATGTAATAAATAAAGTTTGATATCTGTATTCGTTTCACAATATATATAATATACAAATCAATATATATATATCAAAATACAGTACAATTTATATAAATTATATTCTTTTAGAAGTACTTTCGACTATACACTTTGTAGTCTTTATCAACTATATAACGTTGAATAATCAAAACGAGACAACCCTTAACAATACCCATAGTTCAATTCAGATTTCCCACAATTCTGTTATCTTAACATTTGATGACTGGCGATTCATTAACATTTGACGATTTCTTGAAATCAACATAGCCTCTTTTATTTTACGTTTATTATGACAACGTTCAATTTGAATAATTTAATGGTTTGTGTCATATTGCTTTTTTCTCTACAAATAACATAAATAGATTGCTTAATAATTCTAAAATTCAAAATTCAAAGTTTAATCAAAATTCTATTATATATAGATTGATATGTGGATGCGGCGTACAATACATTGGTGAATCTAAGTGTACATTTGAGAAGAGAATAAAAGAACATATGCTTTTATATAATAGAATTCAAAAAGAGAATCAATATGGAACAGATGTAAATAAACCTTCATCATCTGTTATATTTGATCATAATAAATCTTGTCAATATGGATTTAAATTTGATTATAAAAATATGAAAATTATTCAAATTGAGACGTTGTCATAATAAGCGTAAAATAAAAGAGGCTATGTTGATTTCAAGAAATCGTCAAATGTTAATGAATCCAGTCATCAAATGTTAAGATAACAGAATTGTGGGAAATCTGAATTGAACTATGGGTATTGTTAAGAGGTTGTCTCGTTTGTTATTCAACGTTATATAGTTGATAAAGACAAAAGTGTATGAAAGTACTTCTAAAAGAATAATTTATTATATATTGATTTGTATATTATATATATATATATATATATATATATATATATATATATATATATATATATATATATATATATATTAATTTAATGGCAGTTGAGTAGGGTTTAAGGAATTAACTGAAAGTATTTTATATTGATATTTAAGTATCATTATATTTATTATTTATATTGTTATTATATATATATAAGACATATTTTGCGGGTTCATCCATGATAAAAAATTTAAATATTGATATACCGACATTTCGACTTGATCACACAAGTCATCCACTGGGTGATAAAAGCTAGAAAGATGGTTGTAGAGGCACTAAAATCACTGATTTGAAAAAAATGTTAAAGTTCCACCAATAGCAAAAATATTAAATTAAGAATGTTTTTTAAAAAAATCTTTCCAAATAGAAGGAAGTTTGCATGTATCATCTCACTTATTGATATAATCTGGCCTTATAAGTATCTCAATGGCTTCTCTAATTTTGCACTGGTAGAGATTATCACATCTGGATATGATCCTGGTACTAGAAAAATCAATTTTATGATCTGAATCTATAGTATGGAGTGAGAGTGCTGATGACGATGAGTGTTGTTTTACTGCATTAGCATGCTCATCTCTCCTAACACTGATGCAATTATTACTCATACTTATGTAAGAAGCTTTACAATTTTCACATGATATTTGATAAACACCATGAGATTCAAGAGGGATTGAATCCTAAGGCTTGGGTATTATATTGCTGATCTTTTGATGAGTAGAAAATTCTGTATCTATATTATAGCATTTTAATATACATCCAATACTGTCTATAGTTTCTTTTACATATGGAACACAAATACTAATAGCTGATTTATCATCTTTTTGTTGTTTATTTTGTCCATTTTGGGCTTGAAATAAGGCTTTTTTTTATTTATAAATTTATAATTATAACTATTTGCTAATAAAATACTATTAATATGATTTATTTCTTCTTTCAGATGTGACTTATCTCAAAGATTAATTGCTCTATTTAAAAGAGTTTTGGCTACAGAAACTATCTGAGTTGGGTGATGATGAGAATGTAAATGTAAATATCTGTCTCTGTGTGTATTCTTTCCGTAAATCGAAAAAGATAAACTATTTAGAGTTCTGGTGACTAGAACATCAAGAAAAGGGAATTTTTCATTAGACTCTGTCTCCATTGTATATTTAATATGAGGATGCATATCATTTAAATGTAAGAAAAAATCATCTAATTTATTTTTCCCATGTTGCCATATGACAATAAGGGTCATCTATGTATCTGAGCCAAATAAGAGGTTTTAAAGATGCTGATTGTAAAGCACGAGTTTCTATATTTTCCATGAATAAATCAGCTATTACTCCTGAGATAGGTGAGCCCATAGGAGTACCAAAAACTTGTCGGTAATGCTGTCTATTGTATACAAAATATGTGTTCAAGAGACAATATTTAATCAAACCAATAATATGGTCTGGTAAAGTGCAATGTTGTAAAATTATATTTAAAGCTTCATCAATTGGAATGTTTGTAAACAAAGACATGACATTAAAACTGACCAGAATGTCATTAGCATTAATTTAAAAATTTTTTAAAACAGAAATGAAAGATTTTTAAATATATGATTTAATAGATGGGATTGTAGGTTTAATGAAATCTGATAAATATCTAGTAATAAATTGAAAGTTGCTAGTCTTTCACATGAGCTTAGTGTTGTTTCTCAGACAGCCAATCAGGTGTTAAATAGCAGTGTTGAAGAGCGATCAGGCATATCTAGCTAAAATATGAGTTGGAGATCCTATTACACTTACTATTGGACGGAGGGGAGTATCTGGTTTGTGAATTTTTGGAAGTCCCTAAAATTTTGGACAGACACCTGATTTTTCATGAGGGATTATTTTATTTTTTATCTGTTTCAATAGGCAATTAATATATATATATATAAGCATAAAACCTGCTGATGTATAATGCAATGAAAACCCAAAATCGAATTTCCAATATGATTGGTAAAATCTGAGAAAACAATTTTCTTTTCTAGTAAGACTTTTAGCACCATCTGTTGTTATTCATACAATTTTGGCAACATCTATTTTTTTTTTTAGTGAGTACATTTGAAACTTTGTTGCAAATATCTATTCCTTTTGTTATTGTTGCTAATGAGATTAAACTGATCAATTCTTCTTTGATATTATTCCCAACACAATAGCAAATAAAAATAGCCAAATGAGCTGATCCATTTATGTCTGTACTTTCATCAAGGCAGAGAGAAATTAAACTAGAAGATACTTTTTTATTGGTAAGATATGTTGTTATCCATTTGCAGGATTCTTTCTTTAATTATATTTCTAGCCAATGGTAAATTGTTTTTAAAATCTTTAAAAAGAACTGGTGCACATTTTATCCAAGCTTCTTTAATATATTCTCCATCATTAAAAGCTTTTTTGGCAATTACATTTGGAAAAAAACTAGCAGCAGTTATATTTGAATGATTTTTGATAAATTTCATTATAGATGTTGTTTAAATATTTATATTTCGAAATGTTTGGACAATATATTCTTTTTGTTTATCTTTTCTTTTTTATACAGAGCAATTTATGATTGTTCTCATAATTCTGTTTTACTGATGACGTCCTTAATACAATTAATCCAGAACATAAAACACATACTGCCCTGGTGTCTTTGTTAATCATTCCATACTCATCAGTTCTCAAATTTTTAAATTCTTTAATGCTTGACAATTTTTGTTTTCTATTTTCACTAATCATATTGATATAATGGTAACAGATTTATTTTAAAGTAAATTTAAATGAGCTTTAATAATTTTATAAATCAAATATTTATTATGTGTTAAAATATATTATTATCATTACATTTCACTTTTACAGTAAAACTTCAAGCAAAAAAAAATCATTTGATAGTATTGATTATACATTTGCAATTTTGATTATGTTAAAAAAATGAATGGTTTCAACACATTTAGATTAAAAAAGATTAGGACAGAAAACATTTTATTACTTTTACTTTAGATTTGAAAAAATTTACTTCAAAGAGTTATAAAATATTTTACTGAGTTTACTTTCTAGTTTTATTGGAATCATTTGATAGGTTTATAGAAGATAATACCACAGTATACCGGTACCACTTTATTTGACTTAAAATATCATTCCCACCTACATGGGTATAATTTTTTTTTCAAATTTTGTAATTTATTCCTTCTAATTAGAGTTCAGTTGTAAATTGAAATCTAATATAATATAATATTTATTTATTTTACCTTTAATTTACAATACATTTTTATTTGTACAGATTTTAGGAAAAAAAAAATTGAATAATTTAAAGCATAAAATTTTTGAATGCGCTATTTGTAGCATGTATGCCATAGGCTTGTCATAACTGTTGTAAGTGATTTAAATTAGTGAATGTTAAGGTCATCTTTGCTTGTTTCTGTAAAAGTAGTACTAGAATTTTTGGAGATTTGTATTTGCAGTGTTAGTGATTGGAATATGATGTAGACATTTAAAATTAAAAAAATTAAAATTTTATTTTCTAATAATTTTTACTTTTTAAAATTTTTTTTTTTTAAATATATATTTTTTAAACTGTTGATAAATAAATCAACAATTTGTAAACAGTATATTTAGGTTTTGCTATATATATATATGTATATGCAAAAAAACACATTGAAATAACTAAATTCTTCCAATGCGTAAGCTTGTGGTTAAGACCTGTAGAGGTTCCTACCTTCATATTTTCAACCGCACATGCTTTAGGTTTATTGCCTTGGTAAATATTAAATTTATTATTTTAAAACCAAAAAAAAGAGCAGTTATAACACACAATTACAGATACAGTAATTTTATTTTAATAAGTAAATTTCATTTTTTGTGTTGCTTTTATTTTTAGTTATTAAGTTGAATTTTTTCCTTAATTATTTTTAATTTAATATTTTTTTTTACATAGTGAAAAAAAAAGTATTTAATTACAATATCGAATTGTTTATTATAAAGAGATTGATAAAAAATTAATTGAAAAACATCATTTAATATTTAATTAATTAGTGAAATTAATATCAAAATTTTTTTTGGGTTAAATCTGTTAAATGTGTATGTATTTATATAATAAATAGATAAACACAGAAAATATACAAAGAAATCTGGAGTAATATACTCTAATCACAGTACATTAATTTTTTTTTTTCACAAGTCTAACGAAATATGATTGGAGCTGACTCCAGATTTCTTTATATATAAAGATAAATTATTACAGTTTTGAATGTATACATAATTTATGGAAAGTCCTCTCCAATGAAAATGTTTGTTAAATAGTTGCCCTGCCCTCTATCTAGTGCATTTAACAACTTCTTGCAACATGGTAATGGTTATCCCATATTTTTATTTCTTGTATTACAGTCATTAACAACTTTAACTAGAGATATGAATTTTTAAATAGGTTTATTGTCAATTTTACAACTTCTAATTAATAAAGAAGAAAATTTCTTCTCAATTTAAAATTTATAATCAAAAACTCAAGTGCAATAATAAAATTATAAATGATTAGAATTTCGAATGTATATGTAATTTATGGAGAATATTTTTCTAGGTTAACCGTTTCTTTAAAATAACTAATCTGCTCATTAACTGCATTATTTGATAACTTCGTAATATGGGAATGATTATCCCAAATCACTATCTGTATTATTCGGATTGATGAATAATTTAAAAATTTGCCACTGAGATTTAAAGTTGTTAATGGCAATCTTTTATATAAATATCAGAGAGAGAAAGATGGGTTGTTCTCATATTGCAAAAAGTTGTGGAATCCTATTTATCATTGATAAGAGTTTTTCTTATATGTATCTATTATTGATGAGTGTTTTTCTTATATACATATATAAGGTTAATAGCTGTTTTGAGATATAGTACTGTATAGTACAGATTTAACTTTACATGTCAATAATTATTATTCAACAAAATAAATAAACGATTTTTAGTATACCCGAGGTTAGGTTTTACTCAAATATAACTAGTTTATTTATTTTGTTGAATAACAATTATTGACATGTAAATTTAAATCTGTACTATACAGTACCAAAATTCTTATCTCAAAACAGCTATTAACCTTATATATGTATATAAGAAAAACACTCATCAATAATAGATACATACAAGAAAAACCTTTAAATAAATTTGTGTGAGCTTTTAACACGAATGCAATTAATATGCGGATCTTTATCAATTTTATAAACTAGAATGATCTTAATGCTGATTGGTGATAGATCACATGTAAGCACCAGTGACATCTTACGGTCATAATATACAAATAAAATAATCGTTTTAATGGTTTTAATGGCTTTGTCTTATTTGGTTCTTCAGATCTGTTCTGATTTTTGTGTCCAATAGGTACTAAAATGTTTTGTAAGCTACTGTTTTATAATACAGAAACATCAATTAATATATATTAAAAACATCTGTAATGACTTTTTATTAATAGATCTATGAATGTCATAAATTTCTCTCACATTACCCAAGACCAGGGTCTACTTTCACAATTCATCATAAAATCAAGAAATTTCAAGCCATTTGGATTTAAAAGTACTTTTATTTAGATTGCATTTAGCTTGTAATTATATATTGAATTTTTTAAAATTGTTTATTGTTTTTAGAAAAAAATCAATCCTCATTTTTCAAATACATTTAATTGTTATTAATGCCACACACAGATTTGTATAAAACACTATCCTTTTCAGGTGTTGTCATTCTGATTAAAAGGCATTATAAGATGGAGGTTGAACTAGTAACTTTCAAATTTATATATAACAAATTTTGGTTGAAATTTCAGGGAATGATATATAAGTGATTTGCAAGCATATGGTTTACCACTCTGGATTGATTTATGGTCATTATTTGCTTTAGTCATGAGAGATATATATATTTCTGATCAAAACTTATGTGTTTTTCAGGATAAAGTCTACTATGATAATACGTAATGCTTGGAAATCACTCATTAAGTTTCTCTTGGGAGGAAAAATAAATAAATCAGAAACATTCTCATGGATAAATAAATTTCTAGGGTAAATAAATTTCTATTTAATATTACTTTTGGTAGAATAATCTAGTTGGTTAAAGAATCTCTTTAAATTCATTATGCACGAATCTACAGTTATCACTTTAATCATTGTATTAGATTGTTACATAGTCAGATCGGCAGTACTTGAATAAAAAAAAATGAATATTGCACAAAGTGTTGCATTCTATACTAACCTTTGTATTATTATCAACAGTTAAATGTATTAAAAATTATAGTTATTTAATTTGATTTTTTAGCAGGTAATAATTTCAACTAAAATATGGAAATAGTCCAAGGTATGACTAATTTTTTTAGGGCTGATTATGATTTCACAAAACATTATATTTGATCAATAATTATCTAGGGAAGATATAAGTTGGCATGGTGTTTTACCAACTAATACAAACATGACTGTGCAGCATTTTATTAATGATTAGCTGATCTACTGAGTACTGAAAAAATCATGCTGCTACTACTATCCCAAATGCTAATTGACTACATCTAAAACCTTTATTGTGATTTACTAAGACTAATGTTTTTGAGAGTTGTTTATTGATTACAAATGGAATGTCTACATGATGAAGATCAATTTATAAAAAGTAATTTTCCACCAGGTAGTGCAATTGACTTGATGAAGATGACCAGTTATCTTTGAAAGTGTTTTAAAGTTGTCCTTACAATATAGCTTTAAACATAATTTTCTTCAATAACAGACTGTTCATTGTTACTACAAAGACAGAATAATTGGATCAATATATTACTTGATAATAATATATTCAACTTTTTAGTAACTTTGGAATGGCAAAAACAATGATTTACATTATTGTGATTTTAGATGATTTTATCAATTGACAAACAAATTAGATATACCACTAAACATCACATGATCATCATCTCTTATATTAGCACATAATTGTTAATTGAAAATGTTTTTGTGTTTTCAATTTCATTCTCATAGTTTTGTAGTTAAGTAGAGATCAAAGGTGGCTTCTGGAGGGTTGCATTAGATCCTAAGACCTAGGTGCAGTGATCCAAGGCTCCTCACTGATGAAGAACACAAGCCAGAAACTAGTCTGGGGATATTGGATGAGTAGGCACTAGATAGGGATTTTATGCACAAGCCTTCTGGAATCCATTGATTACTCTGATTGGCACAGAGTGGCACTACTGTATGGAGAGAATTTTGCCTTGTTTAATAATAAGTATGTGCTAGTATAAGAGATGGTGATCATGTGATGTTTAGGGGTTTAACACCAATCCTGCCTAATAGGATAGTGATGGCTATGATTGTTAAAGAGGCAAAGACACCAAAATGTATGGGTGCTGAACTGAGTTCAGACTCATATAACTATATAAGCTGTTGAGATGGTGATCATGTGATGTTTAGTGGTTTAACACCAATCCTGCCTAATAGGATAGTGATGGCTATGATTGTTAAAGAGGCAAAGACACTAAAATGTATGGGTGCTGAACTGAGTTCAGACCCATATGACTATATAAGATGTTGAGCTTAGATTGAAAATATTTTTGTGTTTTCAATTTTATTCTCATAGTTTTGTAGTTAAATAGAGATAAAAGGTGGCTGCTGGAGAGTTGCATTAGATCATAAGATCTAGGTGCAGTGCTCTCAGATCCAAGGCTCCTCACTGACGAAGGCCACAAGCCAAAAACTAGTCTGGGGATATTGGATGAATAGGCACTAGATAGGGATTTTATGCACAAGCCTTCTGGCATCCATTGATTACTCTGATTGGCACAGGGTGGCACTACTGTATGGAGAGAGTTTTGCCTTGTTTAAATTAGATATACTATAATATTTAATTTGTTACCAAATATATATCCATATTTTTCTTTTTTTGATTAATAATGACCCATGAAATTGCCATTGTCCTTGATTAAGATCATCATTAAAAAATAAAAGATTTATATATTTTTGTGTTTTTCATAATAGTCTCACCAAGAATAGGAACTTGATTGTTATGTTAATCTTTAATTTTTTTATTACTTTATTGCAGTTTGCATTTTTATTCATTGATGATTAATCAATACTTTTTGACATAATGGAGTAATGGGATTGCCGATGAAATCTACATTATGATTGATATATGATTTATTGTAATTTGCCTGATAAAAACTTAAATAGTATTTATAAACTATTTAACACAATTTATTTCAAACAATTTTTTTATTAGGATCAATTCATAATCTTTGCACTTTTTATGAAAATTAGCTTGCTGTGATTTTTCTTAAAAGACACAGATTGAGTCAGTGTGACTAATTTGGTTATAGAATTGGAAAAATAATTTTATGAAGGCAATTATTTCTGTTGATGATTTTTGTTATCCATTTGTGCTTATAGGCTTTGTTTTAGTCTTTTCTTTAGTAAAAAGTAATCAAAGGGTCAGTTGCTTAGAATGTCATATGATATTCATCCATATGGAATTACAGAATGAGATTTGATCTAGAAATGATAGATCCTGATCTCACCATGAAATTATTGTGCTACCTTTTTTAGATTTTGTGAATTATAATTATTGCTCTGCTTTATTATTTCAATACAGATAAAATATTTTTAATAGTAAAGTTTGATCAGCAGTTGACTTAGACTTTGATGTTAAAGACACTGCAGGTTCAAAGGGTGCATTGATAGCTTTAGTTATAGATACTATTATTATGCAATAGATAACCTAGTATTTTAATATCTCACAGATGTATGCCAATGTTTATAACTCTGTGGCATAACCTGGTACCATCTCTTCATTATCTACTCTTGCAGGGTTACATAATTTGTAGCGATATGGAAAAAAAGTTATTTGACAAAAACTTTACTATTTGGTTTAAAAGTCATTTCTTTAGGCTATGTGATAGTTGCATAAAATCACGAAATTTTACAAATTGTTGAATTACAAACATGAACATTGCAGTTCTTAATTTATAGTTGTCATCTGGTTATTAACAATTTTTTTTAGCATGACAGTACATTTTTGTTTACATTCCTTTTCAGTTCTTTTTTTAATGAAAAGAAAAAGAAATTATTATTTTATGTGAAGATGGAAGAAAATATATAGAACATTTATTTTTTTAGAAGATGAAATGATTAAAGAGGAATAGGATGAAATATTTAGTGATTGGAAGAAACATAAAGGAGCAAAATGAAAGAAGTAAGAATTTTATGATAAGTTTAAAATAAAATAAAAAATAAATGATTGAACGCTTTTGTTGCTTGGAAGTTCATAAAAATTTGTATACCAGAGGTGACAAAACTCAGTCTTGATTCATAACCTTGAATTTCAAAGTTTGTCAATCTATACACTGCTTCAAACCACACAGGCATAGGTTTAAAGAATGTTAAATTTAATAAAACAATTTTAATGCAGAAAGAAGAGAAATAGATTAATGCTGTAGAATGATTTAGTAATAAATACTTGATTGAAATGTATTACTAGGTAGAAAAAATACTTAGTATTTATAGTAGTATAAAAAGTTTCAGAAAAGAAAACATTTGATTGTATTAACAGAGTTTCCATTAAATAACAGCTATTTTATATTGTATTTTTTTTAGATTAACAACAATCCAGTAAAAATTATAAACCATTTGCAAATTCATGTTTTTTAGTTGACTAAGAGAAACTGAAGATTAAAAAAGTTTAGTATTACTGGTAAATAGATAAAAAAATGAGTTGATATGGTAAATACTAGCCTTGGTTACTGGGTTTAGCTAAAAATTAACTTCTAGAATATAACCAATTAAGAAATGGTCTTGGTAATATTTTAAGTTTATTATAGTATTAGTTTTTGAAATTAAATTGTGTTTAGCACATCACTATGAGGTAAAGCAAGACAATGCCAGGTAACATCAATTAATTTTAATTATAAATCTGGATCAGCATGTTATACTAAAATATAGGTCACAGTAGAGTTATAGAAACTATTGATTGATACTTTTTAGGTGAGATTTGATTGTTCCAAACAAGATGAATACAAAATATAATTTACAATTTTATTCAGCAAAAAATTGATAGATTATACTATGAATTGATTTTTATTATCAACATGTGCTTATATTTACTATTGATAGAATAATATTGATCATCACATAATCTTTCAACATCTGTGTAGTTTGAAAGTATTAATTAATGAATAATAGGAATTAAATTATCACATGAGACTTAAGATTATCTATTTACTATGGAGGATAATCATGCTATTAGTAAAATGCAAGTATTTCAGCAGCATATTGTACTTACACTATTTCAGTTCTACCATCCATAAAGTTGATTTAGATCTCTGCTTAGAATTGGAGTTGCATAAATAGAATATGCAGCTAAAAGCACTGTGTAAGCAAGGATAATATGATGTTTTATTGATTTTAAGAAGAAAGCATAATATAGAATTATCATTCAGGTTGTTTATTGATAAAGTTGAATGCTCTTATTCCTTGGAATTTCACAAGTGGTTTAAGAGCAAGAAGTGGTAGAGCTACATGATTCATAGATCCTAAGCTTAAGAATCTACCATTCTACTACTGCATCAAAGCACACTAGGCAAAATTACATTTGCACATATTTCTGTATGCACATATTTAAATTTCATAATATTTTTATGCTTAGTAGTAAGGCTTTGATCATGTGATCAGTCACTAAAACAATACTTAATGTTTTAAACACTGAAGTTCTGCATTCTAGATATCACTGGTCACATTCATATAAAAATTAAATCTATTTTTATAGGTACTAGACATCATGACATAGTGGTTAAAGTGCTCATCAATATCACTATAGTCTGAATTTGAGTAGATGAATCTGGAATTTGTTATAAATCAACTTTCATTTTTTTAAAAATAAGTTGTCAAAACTAATCTAGCTGACCATCTGATAATGATTAATAAAGAAATATGTGAGTATTCTTAATCAGAAAGTAAGAGTGCTAAGTTATTTTAGATTATGCTAATGCAATAATTGTAGAAATAAACTATATATTTGCAATGTGATACAGTTTCCGATATAAATAGACGATGTGCTATCTTGAGATCAAGCAGATTTATTTTGCAGTACAACTATCATTTCTAAAATGCTTATGCAGTGTTTAAATAGTAAACCAATGTTTTTTGAAAATTTCTAACATCATTAAATATTTTACTGCACTTTAGTGAGGTTATGTCTTTCTATCATGGAAATCTTCACAATTTGGAAAAAAAATCTCCCATTGATGTAAATTACACAATTAGGACCATTCTTTAAAGTTGTAATTATTTATTAAGCACACAGGAAATATATGTAGATACTTTTAGCAACAGGCTTTTAACCTATATTATATGCACCTTGAATTTTTATTTTGCCATTAGGGGATCTCCCAAACTTCGATACAAGATAGTGTTTTTTTTTTTTTATAAAGATAAGAGCAGTGCCTTATCTTTAACCTAAATTTCCACTTATATAGGTCCAATCTGAAGAATCTTGATTTGGAAGCATTAAGATGTTATTCTCTTCACTGTTTAAGTCCAATATTTTCTTTACAAATTAACCTACATGAAATCTTGTGATTTACAAGTGAATATTACGATCTTTATGCTGAAAATATATAAAATACAGTAAGGTTGTAATTATTTATTAAGCACACAGGAAGTATATTTAAATACTTTTAACAACAGGCTTTTAATCTACATCATATGCACCTTGAATTTTTATTTTGCTGATAGAGGGACCTCTCAAACCTCAACACAAGATAGTGACTAAGATAAGAGTGGTGTCTTATCTTTAACCTAAATTTCCACTTAATAGGCCAATCTGAAGCATCTTGATTGGGAGTGTGAAGTTTGTAACTTGTTGTAGTTTGCAAGATTTTACATATGTTAATTTATAAAAAAAAAATAGTGGACTCAAACAATGAAGAAAACAACAGCTTCATGCTCCCCAATCAAGATGTTTCAGATTGGTCTATATAAGTGGAAATTTAGGTTAAAGATAAGACGTTGCTCTTATATTTATAAAAAGTTGCTATCTTGTGTTGAGGTTTGAGAGGTCTCCTATTGGAAAAATAAAAATTCAAGGCCCATATGATATAGATTATTCTTTAAGTAATTAATTTATAAAATAATATTATTATTTCCAATTATTGTTTTTCCAAAAATTATATTCAAATTGTCATTACAAAATAATTAGATTTGAATGAGGATAACTTTCAGATTTTATAATCTAAGTGAGATTATCAAAATATCTAAAATATTAATATCACTTTATACCCAGCTACTATGCAACAGACCATCTTAACAGAAATAAAAAAGTTTTGGAAACATGAAATCCATTTAAGTAATCCAGTGAGAGATGACAGTTTTTCTAATAGCTTCTACAGAGGAACAGCGAAGGAAAAATATTTATGCCAAAGATTTCTAATTTGAAAGTGATTAAAACCACTAAAACATCACATGATCACCATTTTCTATGCTCACACAAACTGTTAAAACAGTAGCAAACTCTCCATACAGTAGTGCTCTCAGATTTGAGGTTCATCACTAATAAAAGCCACAAGCTAGAAACTAGTCTGAGCATAAGCCAATAAACACCATATGATCACCATTTCTTATGCTTGCTTATAACTGTTAGTAAAACAGGCAAAACTCACTATATGTATTGCCACACATTGCAAGCTAGAGTAATCAATGAATGCCAGAAGGCTTGTGCATAAAATCCACATCTAGTGCCTACTCATCCAATAGCCCCAGACTAGTTTCTGGCTTGTGACCTGCTGGAGGGTTGCATTAGATCCTAAGATCTAGGTGCAGTGCTGCCAGATACAAGGCTCCTCACTGATGAAGGCCATAAACCAGAAACTAGTCTGGGTATATTGGATGAGTAGGCAATAGATGGGGATTTTCTGCATAAGCCTTCTGGTATCCATTAATTACTTTAGCTTGAAGTGAGTGGCAATACGGATAGTGACTTTTGCCTGTTTTAATAATCTGAGGATATTGGATGAGTAGGCAGGCACCAGGGATTTTATGCATAAGCTTTTTAGCATCTATTGATTAGTATGGTTCACACTTGGTGGCATGGAGAGTTTGCTGGGTTTTTTTTTTGCCAAGTGGTTAAAGATTTGGATTGTTTTTTATCTTGTTTTTGTCTTCTAGTTAAAAATATCAAAATACCATATTATCAACTTCCCTAGGCTGTTTTTGGGATGGAGCTACTTGAATGAAAAAATTTAAGTCTGATAGAAACAAATGAAAACTATTCTAGAGCTACTTATATTATCTTCAACAAGTATCCACAGAAGATTAAAACTAATTTCGTTAGCACAAATAATTAAGGGACAACAAATGGCAGTGATAATTAGATTCACAATCTAATTTTAGCTATTGGCTAACATATATCACTAATTTCAAATTCTATGCTGCTGCTTGAGTTGTTGATTTCGAAGTATTTAAATTCACTAAGGTTTCAAGTGCAAGATAATTTGTTTATCTATTTATGCAGATATTTTCACATTCAAAAATCTTTTAAAAGGGCTCATTTGCATAATCTATTTCCAAAGTTTATACTTCTGGCTAGTGTACTGAAAGTACACTCATTTTACTTTTTGGATATTGATCTTTTTTTAAAAAAAATTCTAATTGTTTTACTGCTTGTTAAAGAAGACCATTTCACAGAATTATATATAAATTATTCTTCATCCATTGATTTAAAAAGTTTAAACTTACAAATCTTGTGATTTGATTGCTATAGCAACGAGACCAGTTTTATTCTCAGGTTATTAATTATATTCTCAAACAATTAAGATTTATATATATAATACAGCAACCTTATTTTTTAGTTTGTTAATATTTATTTTTGGAAATGTACAGAATATTAATTTCGTTTAGAAGTTTTTAGTTTATCACCCGCTGTTATTAAATTATGACAGAAAAGAATTGCTTGTTAAGATTTCACAATGAGAAAAAAAAGAGTGAAACGGAAAAAAAAAAAAGATTGAGTGTAATCATTGCAAAAGTTTTTTCTTTTTTCGATTGTTTAACTAACAATAACTTTGCACTATAATAATTTTATTTGAAAGTAATAAATGTATTGTTTTAGCTTACTAAATTTAATGACATTTATGGCATGATTGAAAAATTTATGGTTGATTAATAATCCATATCATCTGAAAATAATTAAAAATTAGAATAAATGTTAAGCGATTACAATTTTGGTTACAAGAAAAAGAATAAATATTACAAGAACCGTAAACACAAAAATATAAGAGTACGTTTGCATATTAAAAATAATAAAACATTAATAACAAGGTCTTTACATATTTCAAATAAAACTAATTACTGACAAATTCAGATCTACATCTTCGCATCCGGCTTTTTGTTCTTTCACATAATCCTCCCCAGGTAACAGAAGAGCAGCTGTTTCACAGAAAAATATTGGGAAAGCTATTAAGTGGATGAAATTGCCAATGTCTCAAGATAACATTTTACATTAAGACATGCCCCAAATCAAAATCCCTTTTCTGAATGTTCAATCAAAAATCTTCAAACAAAGAATTATAGCAGAAAGATTCCAAACAAATTACTTTTTACAGCATCTGATCTTCCTAGATATCATTGGAGACTCATTAACAAGTTTGAGCTAACCTATGGTCATTGAATTCATCTGCTTCATAAATAGAAGTTAATAGCTATTGTCTTATATAAATGTTAGACGTGGTAAACACAAACCATGAGACCATGTAGTCAATAATTGTCATATCTATGATTATTATAATAAAATTGAAAATGTTAATAAAACAACTAGCAAATCTAAGAAGTTTTTAAAAATATCCATGTGTTAAATAAATAATCAAAGCAAACATAAATCCTGGTTGTGTTTTTTTAAAGGTTTGTGATGATGGTATTTTAGTAGTATTTATTTATATATTGGATTTTTTCCATCATTTAATATAAGCATTGAATGTCTTTAGAAAAAGCACATAGTTTAGTATATGCACAATGTTTTGAATGGTATTCTTCTTCTCTCTTCTTCAGGTGTTGCTGGTCAGACCAATAACAGTACTAGCATGGGAATCAAACCTGTACCCTTAAATTCTTGAACATTGAATTTTAAGGTAATTCCTATTTGGTTGGAGAATTATCTTAAAATTCAAGAATCTAAGAGTTCATGTTCAACTCCCATGCTAATACTGCCACTGGTCAGGCCAGAAATATCTGAAGAAGAGAGGAAAATAATACCTCTTGAAACATTATACATATACTAATCTGTGTGATATTACTAACACTTGAATATATTTGGAATATTTAAATAAAGTTAAATTTTCCTAAAGATGTTCAATACTTATATTAGATGATGGAAATAGTCCAATATATAAATACAAAAATTCCCCTGACATATTTAAAATTTACATTGATAACAATATTTCATATTATTTTTAATCTATATTATTCTGCTCTAAAGCAATTTTTGTTAGCTTGAATGATAAATACTACCTTATATTAGTTTTAGCTATTAACTTTTTATTAATAAATTGCCATGACTTTAAATATCAATTTAAGAGACATATGAATTTGTATTGCATTATCCAAGGTAATGAACTCAATATATTAAACACAGGTTTTAATTCCAAGCCAATCTACATATTTCTCTATATAAATGTTTACCAATATCAGTAATTATTTAATTTAATGACTTCAGTAATAAGCTAATTATCTTAATAGTAATACATGCCAAAATAAAGTCTCATTTATTTCCCAAATGTTTTCTTAATGTGAATATCAGATGTCAATGTGTCACAGATTTTAAAATTAGCTTCTGATAAAAGCCAACAGCCAGAAACAACATGAGTATGGGATTGTTACTACCATTTAGTATTTATTGGTAAATCATGCTTACATAAATAGCTCTCTAGTATTATGATAATCAACCATCCTTATAATTTTTTTTTATATTTTCGTAAGTACGTCATTATTTTAAGAGACTTATTGTAGTAGTAATAGTGACTGGGTTAGAACTTAAGTTTTTTAAATCAATTTCTGAGAAAATGGAAAAAGGAAATATCCATCTGAACAATTGAATGAGTTCTATTTGTATTTTTCTTGTTATTTTGAAAGCCAAATATCATTTGACTTCCTAAGATTTTGATTATATAATGTATTTATTTTTGTATGAGTAGTTGGTTGGGTGGTTACATACAGTTTGAACATCAAACAAAATGCAGCAAAATCACTTCTGTTATAAACTACAACAATTGAGACATTTAAAATTTTTTCTCAACTAGAAATCAATCCAAAACTCTGTAACATTTGAGTTCACACATTTCAAAATTCAGGAAAACAGTTAAATAAATAGATAAGGGATGTATGCTTTTTTTTTTTTAATTTAGAAGAGGCAACGAAATAATGTGCCATTTGAAATTTTGAAAGAAATATTATGTGAAAAATGTATTCCAAATGCACTAAATATCTTAAAAAGAATCCACATCAAATATTTTGCAAGATACCTGCATAAGATTTGAAACAGATAAAGGTCATTCCTGTGGAAGTGTTAGAATGAAAGCACCATAAAACTAATAAGTAAATTAATAATTGCAGTTTGAATATTTGCAACTAAGTTAAAAGACCATGTTGATGGGGAAAAAATATTGGAAGGACAGACAATTGTTGGGAAATCTGTATAAAAATGAAAAATATTTATAAAAGTAAATAATCATTTTATAAAAAAGTAGAGAAAGATGTTAGATAGAAATATTTTTTATCTTTTGTTTATTCTTCTTCTTATAAATATTATTCCTATATATTCTTCTTTATCTTTTTTGCATTCCTTCATACATTCATATATATTACTTTTTATAAATCTTCACATATACACTCTAATGCAAATTTTTTATATAATTCCTTTAAATTTCTAACAGTTTCGATTGTCCTGCAATCCTCATCAGAGCTACAATATTTAAACATGTAATCATATAACCATTATTCTATATACATATAAAAATACATATTATTATGATTATGAATAATAATAATGTAAAAAACATATTTTTATATGTATATAGAATAATGGTTATATGATTACATGTTTAAATGGTATAGCTCTGATGAAGACTGTAGGACAGTCCAAACTGTCAAAAAATTAAAGGAATTATATATAAAAATTTGTATTAGAGTATATATATATGGAGATTTATAAAAAGTAATAGCTTTTGTTTTATTTAATATGTAATTATATCAGTTATTAAATGAATTTTGGTACTGATAAAAATTTAATTAGCATTAAAAGTAAAAAAATGAAAAAATAATCAAATAGTTTAGTGCTCAAAGTTTGGAAAAGGTTTGATCATCAACAGTGACAAACAGATGCAATTCCCGGATCTTGAGATCTGGAGTGCACAAATTTACTACTGGACCACACCATACAAGTCAGAAAAATATATTGTTGCATCAGACTGGCTGCAATATGCTAGTATTTACAGTAAAAAAGAATGATTTTTGCAAAATATTAAGCAAAACTAGAAACTTTGTAGTTAAAATAAATATAAGAAATGAAAGCAGTGGAAACAAATTAAGTTAATAAAAAATTAAAAACGGTAATGGTAAAGAAAAGAAAAAAAAAAGAGATGAAGAAAGTTATTAAAGAATTTTAAAATAAAAGCATCTTTAAGTTTTTGAAGAGCTTTAAAGCAAGTTGACATTTTTAGATTCAGTAATTTACTCTTTTATTGCACTCTAGAATTTTTGTTGGATGTAATCTTAAGTAATCAGTGGAGCAACTAGTGTTCATTGAGTAATCAAACTAGCAATTTATGGCACTGGAATAGAGTAAATAGTTTGAATTACTTCTGGAAGTTTATAGTGAAAGTTGTGATCAATTGAGAAGCATTTTTTTTATGTCACTTGTAAAAAACAATCCAAAATTGTACATTTTTAGGCAACTGCATAATCAATATATATATATAAAACCTTGAAGTAATTTTTTGTAGAACTACTTTAAGATCATTTTATGTTTTATGGAGTATTTATGTTTTAAAAGTATTGGTTTAAGTTTAAACAACTTAAGAATCAAATATAAAAAAGCTAGAACAAAGGGCTGAACTTTCAATTGTTTTATTTAACTATCAGTGTTATTTTATTTTAAATATAATTTAATATGAAGTTTTGAATCAAAATTTTATAAAATTCATTCTAACTTCATAAAATATATTAAAAGTCAATTGCATATGTCACAACATTGAACTGATTGATTTAACTCCTTAACATTTAACACTATGGATCAGCCTTTAAATAGTTTATTATAGAGCAAGGTCATTTCCACAATCCTTTATAAAAGAACATTAAAGGAAAAGGCAATAGGCTTTTCAATTATCATTAGATGAGATTTAAGTGTTTTTCTGCCTTCTATTTTGCTGTTTTGTCTAAATATTCATTTATCAACAATATTGGATCCTTATCTTAGATGCGATATGCTGTCTATTTGAAAAAGAAACCACAAATCTACTGCATAAAAATTTCAAATTTATTTGGTCAAGATTTGAATCCAGATTTCTAAGCATGCAAATCAGATGTGCTACTATTATATCAAAAGGACTTTCTATTATAGATATATGCAATATATTATACTTATTGCTTATTCATTACTTATATCATAAATATTTAAATCCTAACAAAATGTCATAATTGCAAATCTATATATACATACTGTAATAGATGTTTAATTTTTCGTAAGTGCTATAATACAGATAAATTAATTTTTTTTATTGGCTTATTATAGAGATAATATTTTTATTTATGCTTTGCACTTTATATGTTGTAATGCAGTTTTTACGATTGCGGTTCCGAGATGACCTCTTTACAGCTTTTAAAATTTTGTATCAATTCTAAAAATAGAAGTTTCCTATTGAATATTAATGTGCACGTGCACTAAGTTAAATTTTAAGAGACAATACACTGTGAAAAAACATACTATTGTAAACATGGGAATAAGTTATTTAAAATAAGATTATTCAAGTAACGATTATATTAGTTTATGCATAATGTTAAAATAATTTATAGTAGTAACATAACTTTTAATATACTATTTGAATGTATGTGTATGAATGTTATGGTTCTTTGATTTATTTTAAATTTAAAGGGGTACTATTTTAAAAGTATGTAATGTAAAATATTTTAATTTTAAAACGCAATATCATTTATTGTGAAAACAGTATGCAAACTAAAATGATTTATTTTAATATTTGTAACATAAAATATTTATTTTTAATATTATAATCTGCATATTTAATGTTGGTGAAATATGTGGTATTTTATTTAAAATATGGGTTTTAAAATGTTATTTGTAATTTTAAGATAATTTTTATCATAATGAATACTATATTTTTTTCAAGAAATTTATTATCATCTGCGAGAGTATGTTTGTGACCATGGAAACTATGGGAAATTTTGGCATAAAAAAGTAAAAGAGTTAACAAATTTAAATGACAATGATGATGAAATCAATCACATGATAGAAACCCATAAATAGACATACATGAGAGGAATCTCTCCTTGCTTTGTTTTGCATTTGCTGGTTAAAGTTTAACTGTGCCAATTTTAAATTAGTCACTTTTATTCATTGTTGTTTGAACATGAAGGGCTAGAATTTTACAAATCATTTACCTTTTGGACAAATACATCTTTCAAGATTGTCAAAATGAATAACAACACAACTGGAAAAATAGTAATAATTATAAAATGAAAGAATAAACAGAATTAAAATATTTTTCTTGAAATTAAGAAAAAATCTGCCAAACAACTTGAGAAATACTAATATTTTTATTATTCATCAGCCAAAATTATAAAAAACAAATATTTATTGGATAAATATCCATGTACTAAATATCTTGCTTTGACAAAATTTCTTTAAATTAATGGAACTTTTCTTAAAATATTTTCCTAAGGAAAAGATGTTAAACTTTGTTAAAAAAAATTACTTCAAAGAAAAACTGTATACTAAAATATACTGACCTCATTCATTATGTTAATTATAACACTAATGGAATATTTTTAAAGGAATAATCATACTTTAGGATTTTCAACAAATATAAGCACAGAAGGATTAAAATAAATTCATATATCATTTTAAAATCTCTGAACTTATAAAAGCATCTAATATTTAACTACATGAAAATTTAAAGACTTTGCAAAAACTTTAATAATATGATTTTTTTTATATTTACTTAATATTAGTATTATTCTTTCATTATTTCAACAAAATAAAGTTCTCATGATAAGAAAATGGTAATCAACTTGGATATTCAGATAGTTGATATTTACATTTTATAAATATATGAAATTGATACAATATTTATATGTGTATGCATGTTAGAGAGAGATTGTTTGTAAAATTATATTATTAAAAGAAGTACTTAAAATATACCATTTTTATACATTATAATGTTTTATTGATTTTTTACAATAATTCCAGTCTCTTTATCATGTTAAAGTGTCATGATATATTTTAATGATATAGTATAAAGGCCTATGTTTATCAGTATCACTTTACATTATTTGAAAGCATGGGAATAATGCAAGTTAGCTTTATTCACTAGAAGTTTTATAAAGAGTTTATTTGTAGACTTATATTATTTCTTTGGTGATGAGTTTTCATTTAATGCTATAATATATAGGGTATATGAGCACAGACTTTCACACCACCCACCTCTCTCCACTCCATCTCATAACACTGATACACTCAAACACATATATGTCGAAAATATAAATAATCACCAATATACATATTTCATGCTAAGTCAGCAATCATCACTTGGTCCAGATTACCATCTCTACACATATATGCCATAATTGCTCAGATATATATTAAGTTAGCCTGTCCATTAAAGTATGAAGATTGGCTATCTTAATATATATCTGAGCACTTATGGCATATATGTGTAGAGATGGTAATCTGGACCAACTGATGATTGCTGGCTTAGCATGAAATATGGTATATTGGTGATTATTTATCTTTTCGACATATATGTGTTCGAGTGTATCAGTGTTATGAGATAGAGTAGAGAGTGGTGGGTGGTGTGAAAGTCTGTGCTCATATACCCTATATATTACATATATAGACACAGGTATATAATAAGCCTGTGTTTCAGTTATTTAATGCTATAGCATTGTTTAGTAGAGAGAAGTTCTTAATTTGTGTTCTAATTATACTTATATTTAATCTGGTTAGTCATATTATGTAATGCTAAATATATCTATTGTATATACTTTAGTCTATGTAGCCATAAATATCAAAGATAATATTGTAAAATCACACAGTAGAGGATAACTCCTGGGGTTTCACATTTAAGTCTGTAGTAAGAAAATTATTATATAATGTCACTTGTATTTGTAAAATTTGCATAAATAATGCAAATATTTTTTTTTATTATAATGACAATAAATGATTAAAATTTACATAAAAGAAATACATATTTGAGAGACTGATGTTATGATAATTAAATAAAGATCATATAAAACATTTTATATTAATTGATTAATAATTTTATAATTTTAAAGTTTATTTAATCATTGTATGAACAACCTTCTGCCAATAATGGATCATCTAACAATACATGGAGATATACTTACAAATTCTATTAACATGGTTAAAATTTGAATAATTTTTTTTATATTCATAAGTCTTTGATGATATATTTTTCTGAGAACTTCATTTATTATTTATTATTTTTTTATTAATAAAACCTTGATTTATAATTATCAAATTATTTTAGACTTTCATATTTCATATTTTTGTTCTCATCATCCAATTGATAATATATGGTCTCATGATATTATCATATTATATTTATTTAAAGGTACACCAAATTTTTAAAAATAATATTCCTGATATTAGTCAGTAATACTAGCATATATAATTTACATATTAATGTTCAGTTACTGTAAGATATGGTTTGTATTCAATAAAATTTCCATTGTTATTCAGCCATGAAAATTATAAATTTTCTAATTAAATAATAAAATTCTAACAAGTTTATTTATTATATTTAAATATTTATAATAAGTTATTTATTTATTGAGTGTCATGGTTTGTTTGTAACAGTCATTAGGAATAACCCCTCTACACATGCGCTGCATGAATTTATAATGCTTGAAGAATTCTCTCATTTTCTAAACAATATATAAACTCTTTTAAAAGATAAGATGATTCCATATCATTTTTACCTAAATGTATATGTATGGGCCAAATCTTAAGCATTTAGAAATGGAGAGCATGAAGATCTTAGTTAATCACTTTTAATTCCATTCACTATGTATTAATATATCATGTTTGCAAAATTTTAACAATTTACTGCATACAGTATTAGATGTAATATAATATATAACAAGTTGTTTATTTCTATGTTTATTTGTAACAATCATTAGGAAATCACATTTTCACACATGCACTGCATAAATTTATAGCACTGGAAGAATACTCTCATTTTCTAAACTCAAGATAAAATCTTTGAAAAGATAAGATAAACTCTGATATAACATTTGATTTGATTTATTTACATTTGAAAACTTAGAGTGAATCTGCTAACCATATAAATATTATTACATTTGCATATTCTTCTTTGCATATTTCAGTTATATTCATTTTCATAATTCAAATTGTTTCTAGGTATTTTTGTCAGTTACAATATAAATATCCACCCACATAGTATATAGAAATAGAAAATCCTATTTTTTGAAAAATAAAAATAAATAAAACTTAGATCAAAAATATGGTCTTGAACTGTCAAAGTAATAATTGGTGAAGAAAAAATATATCAATTAATTTTCATAGTCAATAATTATATTTTAAGTAGTTGGCTAATTCTCAAATCCTTTGGTTTTTATTTTATTTTATATAATTATCCGATAATTGAAATTTCATCAATTTTCTGAGATTTTCTATTTTTATGTCAACTTTTTTTTCTATTTTCTTGTAAAACATAATTTATTTTTGTTTTACTTTCACTTAATATAAGTGAAGATTTATTTCTGTTATACAAATCACATTTTTAAAAATGATCTAAAATGATATTATAAACTCAATATACAAATAATTTAATTCTATCAATATTTTATATATTTACTGTAACAATCAAGTTTTGTATACCAGTTAACAAGATCGAATGACCAAGCAGGGACTTTCAACCAACAGACACAGGGTCACCCCATGCTCTTAATTTAAACTTCTGCCTGGGATTACTAGCCTCAACTGCCTGGTTAACATTCCTGATGTCACTTAGCATCCCTTCTTTATACAGCTCAATGTAACTCATGCTTCAAACATGGATTTTCTCTCTCCCAGGGTCCTCCACTAATCACTACATTACTTCACACTAATGCCTTCATGCTGGCTTTGGTTATGTCTTTATACCTAGATCTCAGGGCTAAGATTCATCTATCAGTTTACCAATTAAGTGGTTTGTTCAATTTGCATTTTATATTATTTAGTGAATAATTCCAACTTGCAATACAAATGCGCATGTAATTTAATTAGAATAACATTAGTTTATTATAACATTCAAGTAATAGAGAGAATAACTTACAAATATTAGATTAGGAACATCTACTGGGTTTTATTCACATTTATAGAAGGTGATGGCGGCTTACAATAATGATGTGCCCTATACAAGTTAATTGGGTATATTGTCAGTTATCAACCCATTCAAGGTTTGAACACACATTTAATGACCTATTTATATAGTGGGATAACTTGTGTATGGGTTTGAGCTTAGGTCACCCAGGGTTGCTGATGAGCATAGGTGAAAGTTAGAGACTGATATTAATTGTGAATTGTGGTACTACCTATGAGAGTGAGGTCAATGGCATATCAAACAAAGATGATAAATTTAGTAATCTGAAGGTGAGGTTCACCCCAAAACAAAGGGTGGATGTCCCAGTGCATGAATCCAGGATTTGGGATTGCCAAGAGTCTCCGACACTTGTGGAACCTGGACCAGTCCTAATCTATGGATTAGAAACCCTGGCATTGTGTCTGGTCTGCCCTTATGCAGTTTGACTATTAAGATGCATGAACTGCACAGAAAATAGGATATTTTGTAATAATAATAATAATAATAATAATATGATCATTGCCACAGTTATAATAAGGTGGAAATGCAAGTATATGTAAAAGAAATGACAAATAACTAAGCCTTCCTCCCATATGGATAAACACTAAGAAATAACTTTATAAACTTATAAATCATAATCATCCCCATTTAATCATTTATGATTCATCTTTATAATAATATAACCCATTCACAATACTATTTTATAACCTTAAACTAAAATATAATAATCAAATAATGCTGAAATCTTGGGAAAATGATTTACTCTTGGTATGAACGGATATCGCAATTCATCATTTGTTATTGTTATGTGTGAATTGTGGGTGGACTTTGTACAAATATTATATTATATTGATAAACAAAACACTATATTTCAAAGGATATTAATTATGTTACTTCTTATATTATAAAAATATTAACTTTTAGATATTACTGCATTTACAACAAGAAAATCATTTATTTTATCAAAAGAGGACTATCAGTTTAGCAGTATGAGGAGTAACAATTTTAATGAAATATATTATTTCATTACAAGTATTTTAATAATATTATTTTTTACCACTTAGGTTAGGTCACATAATATATAGAGCACTATAATAAATAAAATATAATTTAAAATTTAATTGAATAAAAATAAACTTGCCAACCTTCATTGATTCTATACATAATTCTAAGAATTAAAGATAACTTTCCTTGACATGATAGAGGCTATAAGAAGAGAAACTTTATAAAAACAATTTATAAACAGAAAAATCTCTAATAAAAAACAAGTATTATTTAAATATTTTCTCAATAATAAATATTTTTTAGTAGTAAGTCTATATCTCCTGTTCCATTTCTTCCCTATTAGGTAAACTTGAAAAATCAGTAGATGTTGGATGATAGTACTTAATAAACCTCTATGCAGTGCTATATATATATATATATATCATGATCTGAAAGTGGAATTAAAGTTAGAGATAGTGAATGCATACTCTGACGTTTATGTAAACATACGCTTGACGGTGTTTTTGGTAGAACGCCATCTGTTGACATAAATACAAGCGTTAGCAAGTTTTTAACTTTTTTTTTTTTTCATATATATATACACAAATAAAATGTCTGTTAATCAAAAAACTATTGTAATAATATTAAAAATAATAAATATAACAGTAATAAACTATTATAAACAGTCTTTCAAACCACAGAAGTACTTTCAGTTAATTCCTTAACCTGCCTCAATTACCATTAACCCTTAAACCGCTAATTAAATCATTGGTTGTATGGGGTAAAAAAAATATTTTTTTTTTCACCCCTCACAAATGAAAAAAAAACTTTTTTTTTAAAAAATTTTCCCCTTAATTTTAATTTAAACCAAAAACATTTTTTAAAAAAATATAATTAATTTTTTTTTGGGTCAAGAAAAAAACGAAAGTTTTTTCAAAATATATTGTTTTATATTTTTTTTAATATATTTTTTTTTATGGAAAAATAAAAATTTTATTAAAAAAAAAATTGATTTTTTTTTTTTTTAAAAATAAATTTTTTTTTTTCTTTATCTTTTATATATTTTATTTTATATTATATATTTTTTTAATAAAATTTTTTTTTTTGTTTTTTTTTTAAAAATTTTTTAATTATTTTAAAATTTTTTAATTAATATTTTATAAATATTTAAAAAAAAAAATTTTCGAGTTTTTTTTTTTTTTTTTTTTTTTCAGTTTTTTTTTTTTTTTTTCCTTCTTCAATGTTTTTTTTTTGTGGGGATTTGAAAAAAAATAACAAATAATATTTTTTTTTTTTTTTTTTTTATATATTTTTTTTTTTTTTTTTTTTTTAAATAAATAAAAATTTTATTTTATTTATAATAATTTAATTTTTTTTTAATTATAGAATGATTAGTTTGGTGGTTGTGGGGGGGGGGGGGGGAGGGTTAAGTTCAAATAACAGAATGGAAGCTGCTAACATTGAAAAAGGCAAATTGCTAACATTAAAATTTAGGATTCATGGGATTTGAGATGATCATGTTTGCTTTGATTTTCTTATTTGAATTTAATGACAGATGAAGCAGGTTAAGGAATTAATCGAAAGTAATTTTGCAGATTGATAGACTTTTTATAATACTTTATTAGCATTATATATATATATATATATATATATATATATATATATATATAGCTTATATATATATATATATATATATATATATATAATTAAGCTCCCAAGATGAGCAGAAATGAAATAACAGAAATATATTTACTACCTAAAAATTATATGTAGGTAGAGATCATAAGGTGGTTTCTTAATGTAAATAATTATATTTAATGTTTTTTTTAAAACTTAAAACTATGACGTTTTATCTCTCTTCCAATGTTATAGCATTTTTTATATATTTTACAAAATAAATAATCAGTATAGCAATAAAAAAAAAGGAATATTCATATCTTCAATCTGTAGAGTTTTACCCAATAAATTATTTAAATAATCTACATAAAAATTGATAATTAAATGCTCACATCTTATCCATAATCAAAATATTAAATATTTAAACTGAAAAGGTTGTATATTTAAATAAAATTAATACCAATATATGAGTCTTTTTGCATATTAACCAACGTAGTAAATCCTTTGCCCCCAAAACAATTAAATTTATTTTAATCCAAACTTTTCATCACTATTGAGTCTTATCATTTTAGATATTTCTCTGACTATATGAAATTTAAAATTTTTAGAATTAATGTAAAATATTTTGCTTTTGCTCTTAGAATTCTAATGGCTATAACTGGATCTAATAACTGCCATTTAAAATTAAAATGGTAGCTAAAACTTATTAAAATTTATAATATAGATCAAAAATTGAAATAATAAAATAGATTATATTAAGTAGAAGTATTAGCAACCTACTATCATTGTATGGTCATTTTTTATAATTCAGTCTAATTAATTACTACCTATTTATTCAATGTACCTTTGACCAGAAAACACAACAATAGCAATAATAGTTTATCCAGATATTAGGATGGGTTAGTACTGGATTACTTGAAATAATTGCCTGCCCTGTCCCTTTCTTTTTTTAAATCACAGGACTTTTTTCAAATACATCATTCCACAGTTGTCCAAGTACAGTTTGGTAAATGGGTATGTAGATGGTTTTAATTATATGATAAAAGTCTTAGGTAATATACTGATTGTAAAAGTAAAAATATATAATTGTAGTATATATGATTACACTTCTGATCAATGGAGTTCCGTAACTTATTAACATTGAACAAATGGTTTCCACTTTAGCAATTATTTGATTACACAGGCAAAAATTTATCTGTACAATCTATAATAGTAGACCTATAATTAATTATCTCTTTATATGATGTAATTATAAGATTTGCTTAATCATAAAATAATAATAATGATTGTAATAAAATATTTTTAGATAATTCTGTCTAACAAATATGGATTTAACAATTTTTGAGATGCAATAGATAGAAATAATCATAATCACATATTAATTAAATTTTTATACTAAAATGTTTTTGACTTTTATCTTACTATTCCATCAATCCTTTATATATAATCTCTATTTTTTTCTTATTGTTTTTTTTAATTTTTTAATGTATTAAATATTTTATGTTTAATATTTGATTGTAATAATTATATTTGATGGTGAGAACTGTGTTGCATAAAGCACTTATAGATACATTATGTTGAAAATTTTATGAATGAGCAGAAAATCATTCATATTATTATCAGGTGACTTGAGAAACATCTAAAAATAGTAATAATAATACTAATAGTAATAATAACAGAGTTAAAGGTAAATAATTTTGGAATGAACAATTTTAGACTTTATAAAGCATAGCTTACAGAGAATGAATGTAATACTTTTTTGTCAATCATACTAATAAATTGAATTATTGGAATATTTTATAACATATTGTAACCAAATGTCTAGATGATGACCTTGAAGAAAATCCATTGGACCACATTGCAGCAACAAATGTAACTAAACTAAACGTATATAGGAGATGGCCTACTGACCTAGTCATAATTTATAATAAGCATACTGAAGAGCATTATCAGTTTAAACATTATTGCTGATAATGTTAACTCCACAATAGTAATATTTCCTGCTCAACATATGGATCTAATTTATGATGCCTAAGGTAGCTAGAATATTTAATAGTCTGGGATAGTTCTACTATTGAAGACCCATAATGATACCACTAGCAATCTAGGTGTGAGCTTATATTCTTTAGTAGATATCCCATTAGCACTGAATCTTAGCTTTGGGTTTTATAAAACTCATTTGATTTTGCAAGATGCCACAACTAACTTTCCCACATCCATTCTGTTGCATAAATGATGAAAATATGAGAGTAAACATGAACTCTTGAGAGAAATAAAGTAATGTTGCACAAATGTGCCTGACTTACTGAATTTCTATATATAATTATTATTATTATTATTATTATTATTATTATTATTATTATTATTATTATTATTATTATTATTATTATTATTATTATTATTATTATTATTATTATTATTATTATTATTATTATTATTATTTTCTATAAGGGCTACTGGTATAGAGAAAGTGTATCCACCTGCTGTATCTATAATCTGAGATTTGAATTTCGCCCAAATGAAATTCGTTTTTTATTTTATTTTAGGTAACTGACCCAAAGCTAATCCAGTTAACAATTTAATCTTGGACAGTAAACACATATCTATTTATCATTATATAGAAAGTAAATCAGGAATTTAATAACTGCTCAAACTCTCTTCTTTAATCAATTGAAAAATCTGAGAAGCACGGTCTTTTCTTTCATTATTCTTTGATGAGAAGTTTTGAGAGGCCTTTTCTTCCCATGGGTATTTATTTAAAATGTTATACATAAATGCAATAATCTATACAATTATGTAAATAATAAATGCTGTTATCATAAATGGCATACATTCCAACTTAGCATTTGACAATATTTATAATAAAAAAGCTACTTATTTACTTATTAACTTCTTTTTGGTTATAAGGAAGATTGTCTTGATTGACAAAAGCAAAAGTGAAATATCAATCAATCTAATTATTCATTTAATGATATTTTTTAAACACATTTATTTTTATTTGAATAAAGAATTTCCTTTTTACTTTAAAACTTTGTAACAAACATTTAAACAAAAAATATATAAGTACAAGAGATCACAACATGAATATATGTATATATATTTATTAAATCAATATGTTTAATAAATATTTTATAATAAATAATTAGATTAATTAATATTCTGATCTCTTGCTTTAGTTAATTAAAACAATTTTCTTTGTAACCAAAGAGAACTTAATAAGGAAGGACAACTTTCTTATTATTTGAATTGTTAAATGTTGAGTGTATATCATTTAATACAACATCATTTAATATACTATTCTAATGATTATATATATATATATATACAGACACACACGCAATAGAGTTCCTTATATTTATATACTTTTAATTTGAAGTATTATGTAAACCAAAATTTGTATAATTTGAAACTGCATAAGTTGGGCATTAACAATATATAAATATGCAAAGTAAATAGATCTTCAAGTAAAAAAAATCTCTCAATAGAGGAATAGTGAAAGAGAAAGTATTACTTACCATCTTTTCCAATTTTCAAGTGGTGAGGATTTGAACAGGATCCCATTTTAAACTTTAAGTTCCATCTAAGAATAGATAGATACTAATTTATAAATCAATATTATATTATTAGTTAGATTTTCTATGGACTGACAAAATCCAAGTCATAATACAAATGTATTAAACCTAAACAATGAGGTCGTTATTTATATTAATTTAAAAAATATAAGATATACATATTTATTGCTAACGTGTCTTTTAACAACATTTTTATGTACTTATAATTAGTGTTATTATATATACAATTACTACTGAAATTATTTAAGGAATAGAGTACATTGCTGATGAGTATATATATATAAAATCCCAATTTGCTACCAAAATGATTTAAATGTCATTCTGCTGTGATGCAGAAAACAAAAAAGAGATTACACTTATTCACAAAGATCTGAGTTGAGAAGATAAAAATTTAATAATATTTAGTGCAATCTAAATGTAAAAAAACAACAACAATTAATCAAAGAATTAAAAAAAGATAATACTTTAAGCTTCTGAAAATTAACTTCTAATTCTCATTAATATTTAAATATTTAACGACTAAATAATCATAATTATACCAACATTAAAAAAACCCACCTAGTATTTAATATTATTCTAATAACAATAAAAAAAATACAATAATAATAAATTATTAATGAAATACATAAAAGATGATGTAAGGATACATGTGCACTCATGGACAACTATTTATTTACCAACCTTATTTAATGTTGTGATGAAAATTCTGAATTGAAATAAATGTAAATGCAGATAAGTATTACATGTCTATGGACGACTCATGATAATATTAAACATTAGAATAGTTTACATGTTTATAGAAGAGTTTACTTGTCAAAGATTTTTGGATCAACAATTCCATCAATTCAGTAGTTTAAGATTATTTGAGATGAAAATTGCTATTTATAATTTCTCTCATTTTGCAGATCTACATTTAATTAATTAATCTTTATTGTTTATTACTGAAAAATATAGGTGAGTAAATAAACAGTCAAGACATGTTTGATAAAACAAATTTATGGATACATGCCATGCATGAATAGTATAAATACACACTATCACAGATTAAATGATGCTAGTTAGTTGCAATTGTTTGTAATCACAAAAGATGTAATTATTTTCTTAATTAACAAATAAGTGTTTTTCTTATTATTACTTTTCAAATTTTATTATAATAGTAGATGAATGGCTAATAAAAAAACCTGGCAAAATGCAAGTTTCTGAAAAGGATACCCAAAAAGGATTTGTAACAAAATGATCAAATGGGGGGGGGGGATGATGAAAATACAAATTCTCACTTATAAAAATGACAACAAGTAGGAAAGACAATATGGTCCTGATTACTTAAAATTTGGATTTGCACAGAATGATATCAAAGGAGATCTATTTCTATATTGTGCTATATACCACATATCCATGCATATACCATGTACTTGCATATAATGCATATCCAGTTTTTTCCAATAAAAATTTCAGATTTTTAAAATAAAAATTATTATTAAAATCTATAAAGAATGTTATTTATAGCAGTAAAAAGAAAATAAGAATACTACTATAAAAAAAAATCTTTGTACTAGACATATATAATGTGATACGTAAGCAAAAATATAATTCTTCGAAATTTTCAGAAATGTAAGTATGAAACCAAACAATTACTTTGACATACTGAGACAAAGCATGTAAACTTGAAAGAAGTTAAGTGAATTGAATAATTCAAAGATATGGTTTCTCATTTCATCCATATTAATGAAAAAACATTGTATGCTTCATATTTCATTAGTTTGTGAAATGTACAATTTGATATTTCACATCATTGGTGAGTTGATATTTCACATCATTGGTGAGTCATTAGTACTCCCAGGGAGAAAAGAAATTGTAGGAGTCATGTTTGATAATAAGACCTTGAAAGAAGTTGAACTATTTCCACTTTTCATTAATATGGTTGCATGCAAAATTTTAAAAAATGTCTGAGTTGATCAAGTGAGTTAAGATGAGTAAATTTTTTTCCTGTAATTGGATGAATTAAAGATACACAATGTTTATTAAACTTATTTGGTTTTTTTTTGTGTGTGTGTGTGTTATGTATAGAAAAATAAACCACATGAAATAATACTATTTGTGAAACAATTGCTCAAGGTACTAATGAGGAATTTTTCAGAATTCTTAACATTTAGGATGTAAATTAAAAACTGTATTAGATGACATATATATGTGTGCACATGTGTGTGAATGGTACGTAGGTAATGCATGATTAAAATAATGGTACTGTGATCTATCTAAGTCTGAATGCTCCATGCAGTCAATATTGTTTTTATAGAAAAGCATTAGTATCTAAAACTATATCATTATATCTTAAAAAGTATTTTAAATATTGCCATGGAAATTGTAAATTTCATCACTAGTAAGCTGTAAAAGTGATATTTAAAAAAAAACTATGTAAAGAGATGGAATGTTTGCATAAATATTATTCTTTTGTATATTGAAAAATATATCAAGGACCAAAATGCTTACAAGATTTGTTCAAGTCTGTGAATAATGTATAACGTTTCTGGATGAACAAAATAATTGCACAAAATCTCAGCATGATCAGAAGTTTGTTCTGAAAAATTACTTATTTGGCAGATATATTTTAAAATTATTTTTAAACAAACTAGATGTGTACTTAAAAAAAAAGATCTAATATACATATGTTTGCAAAACATGACAAAATTCAAGAACTATTAAAAAATAAAAAAATATAAAAAAATACTATAATCAGGAAATATAATTGGTTTGAGTTATTCAAAACTTTTGTCATCGAAAATGAAATGACATTAGATGATAACTTAATCTTTATAACAATTACACATCTGGATTTAGTGGAAAAATTTTTTGTTAATCATTTCAGTAACAAAATGAAAAATTGTTGAGAAAAATATTTGGATTATGAATATAACTACAAGCATATCTATAAAGACAGGCAAACTAATTTATTTGTTCAAAGATATTTCTTAAAAATGAATTTTGATTATATAAAAATGATATAATCTTAGCTGTCAGTTCAAGATACATATCCAATTCTTTCTCTTCATCCTTTTGATCTGTCTATGTATAGATTATCAGCAATAATAAGAATTAAAAATAAATTTCAAGATAAATTTCATTTATCAAATAGCTTGTTCGTTAAAATAATATTAATAATGAGGGTGTCAAAGATTATGTTTAACTAAAATAGATAATAAACATATTATTTATGCACACCGCATGTATTCAATGAAAAAGTCAAAATTAATATATCGATATTTTTTCTTTAACTTCTGCTTCCTTTTCCTTTGAAAATAAATATTTTCAAACATAATTCCCAATTTCAAAATGGGTCTCAATTTATAAAAACGAAGTCCTGACCTACATTCTATGGTAATGATATCTATTTTTACTCACAGAATTATTGTTTATTAAATAATCATTACATTTCTACATTCAATTTCTTTTGGTTGGATAAATTAATTAAGAAGCAGTAAAGTGTTAGGAGTCTGGAGTATTAAATACACTGCTATCTAATGCCTGTTAACTCTTAACCGTTTACTCAAAATTGTAAAGGGAATTGATATTACAATATGATGATAATGAAGTAAGATGAGTATTATTAAGTAGAATGCTTCAAAACAAAAACTTTTCCAGCATTTTATATGGTAAAAACAATGAATGCTCTGTATATTATCAGGCTAATCAACTGCAATTGGTTTGCCTTTTGGTTTTAATCTTTGCTTTAATATCTAATTAATAACATCCACAAATCTACCTATAGAACAATAATTATTGGATAGCTATTATATTGGCAATAAGACAAAATGACTTAAAAAAAGCACTAATCTTGTTTGGAAAATCTCAGCTACCTTGGAAACATTCCATGTTTTTTCCATACTTTTGGCATGATCATTGGATATACTAAATGTGAGGTTCATTTCAACAAATTTAATATTTTTAAATTAATATTCCTTAGAATTATAAATCTATTTATCTTAGTAATGTCCTACATGGGTTTAGCAGAGTGTACACTTAAAAACTAAAAGATTGCAGATTACAGCTTACTTTGTTTTCTTGAACATTATATAATTTCTGAGTAATAAATAATTCATTTATATTTATTTGTCATGCACAGTTTTTATCCTGCTTTATTTTTATTTTTAACACTTTTCTATTATTTTGTGTATTTCAGTATAGTACTAACATTTATTGTCAATTGTTTTCTCAAGGTTGCACTAGATGGTTCTGGAGTAAAATGAATTAGGTACATTTTAAGACAGCATTAAATCTTAAGAAATTAGTTGCATTAATGTAAAAGAAGTAAAGGTGGCTGCTAAATGTGTGAATAAATCTTACTCCCTGAACAACAAATAGTGTTCACTGAATGCCCAAGATTACAATAAATGGTGAAAATCTATATAGAATGAATTACGATTTAATAAAATCAATACTTCTTAATAAGTATTTCACCATTTTCTTTCCAAATATGGCCTATTAATTTTAATATGTTATGAAAAAAAAAACACCATTAATTTAACACATATTTTCCTTTCAAATTTTGGTTTACTTTATGAATCATTTTTTATTTCAATTTCTTCCAAAGTTTTGATCATATTATATGATCATTGTCAAGGAATACTCCTATAATATATAAATATATAATCAATATACTCAGGAATAACTTTACAATATTCAACATACCAATATAAAAATAAATAAATAATAGCTATAGTCAGCTTATGGTAGTTTAAGCCATCCACTTACAAATAATCTACAAAGGATTCTTTGTATTTTATAGGAATAATCTTTGACAATGACCATAATATGATCAAACATTGGAGGAAAATTGAAATGAAAAATGGTTTATAAAATAAACTAAGATTTGAAAAGAAAAAGTGTGTTAAATTATGTTTTTTAATATATAGAATGAATTACTGCTATTAATGCAGTATAATTAATGATAGGATTAAAAATATTTATTATTTGTTTTCTTTTTTAAAACTATAAATGAATTCAGTATTAATTCTTCAATTTTTTTTTTAAAATATAGAATTTTATTTTTGAAAGAAGTATATGAATTGATTGAAATTTGTGTTTTTATTAAGGTATTAAAGATCTGCTGTAAAAGAACTCTTCCTAAAGAGCCCCATAGTCAAGCAAAATGTCAAAATTTGATCCATAATCAATGGCTAATTACCCTACTTAAGATTTAACAAGACTTATTCCAACAGCTAATATTGAAGAGTGATGCCTTTAATGACACATAATGCTTTCACATTAACGTTAAAGTATTTTATTTTATATTTTTGCATTTTTATTTTTTAAATAAATATTTTAATATTGGTTGATTTTTAAATGTTCTAATTTTACTAAAGTAAATTTTTGTGGAGAGTGGAGTTAATAAAATAAGTTTGCCCAACAATAGAAGTTAAATGCCACAGTTTTATCATCATCATTATTTTCAATTATTATCAATCTATTACATAATGGAAATCTATATTAGGTGAGACCTCAGATTCATAGATACACATCCCTCAAGCAAACCTCCTTATTTCAATTCTTTATTCATATGTAATCTTTTTCTAGATCTTTTATTATCTTTTGAAAGTCTAATTTGAATTTCTATTGTTTATTTTTTTAGCCTTTTTTGTAATAACATATTCTACCAAATTCCATTTCAGCCTCTTAATTTTTGTAATCAGTGAGACTTATTTATTTTTCATCTATCTATTTTACTTCTGATCCTTCTTGTTTATTTATTTATTTATATATTTTACTTTCAGTCTCCAAATAACCTCAAGAGTCTGAAGTTATTTCATTGCTTTAGTAAACATTGATAAGCATTTTCTTATTTACATATTAGGTTATTTTTACCAAAAGCATTATCCAAGTTTATTTTCATCTATTATGTTTCTATCTATATAAACCATCTAATTAAGGTATTTATAATTGTTAATAGTGTATATATTGTTGTCATAGTTTTTTTCACTTCATTTACAAATTATAATAGTTTGACTGCATTAAGATAATATCCTACATTTTTTCATGTTATATTTCATATTTATTTAGTACTGTAATAATCATTTTATCTAAAATACCATTAAATAATTTGATACCCAATAACACATTAAATAGGCATTGGCTATTAGATGAAAATATATTCAATACTTTCTCACCACTGATTATTTTTCAAAAAAGAAAAATGAAATAAATCAAACAATTAAGTTAAAAGAAAATTGGATATGATAAATATCATTTTTTTTTGCTAAAGCTGAAGTTATCTATTATTAATTTATAAAATACTGTTTAAGTATATAACTTTTAAAGTTAGATGTAACTCTACACACGTGACTTGATAACCAAATCTTAATGTAATAAAAATAAAAAGACAATCATATGAGTACAATTTTTTTATTTACTAATTTTTGTCATATGAACAAAAATCAGCTAAAAACACTTGTTGAAAATATGGAGACTGATTACATTATCATCTGCTATAAATTGACTACTAAATACTTAGGTTAGAGACAACATATATGTTATTAATTTATAACAAACGACATTATTTTAAATTTATTACTATTTTTATAAATTGTATATCATTTATGATACTTTTAAACAATATATAATTATTTTTAAAAATTGTGGTGGTTAACAAAAAAAAAAAAATCAACACATAAATATTAACAGAAATACATTAAATTAACAATAGAGCTTTCTAGAAGATAGAAAATTACAAGTTTATTCCTCAAATACTAGGACTTTTTTGAATTTAATTTATCTCAGATTAGTATATTTTCACCACACATTAAAATCAATCAATTTGGTTAAATATCAATAATTATTATTTAATAATAATTAACAAAAGAAATAGTCAAATAAATAATATTCTTCATTTTATTAATTTTTTATTTCACGTATAAATTTTATTTTAAACTAAAACATTTTTGTCAAGCATTGGTGGTCGAGAGGTCAGCGACAGCTGCTTTACAAGCAGTTGTCCCGGGTTAGCGGGTTCGCTTCCCGGCTGATGTCACATGAGAGAGAAAAAAAAACTAAAACATTTTTTTTTAAAAATTCCATTTTTCCTTTAAAATAGCAACAACAACAAAAAACAAAACAAAGAGAATAGCATATTCAAAATGATATGATTTTTGTACATTGAAATAAACTGTGAGATTTTTCAAAGATCCTCACTAACATAGTCACACATCACCCATTGTAGATGTAAGTTAAAGATGGAAAACACCAAAATAATGCGATTAAAATTATAATGAAAAAGAATTAATAATTTTAAGATTATAATTATTCAAAAGCAATAGTTTAGTTTGACATTCTTGGTTAAGGAAGATAAAAATATCTTAATTTTTGTATTACACATACAAAAATTTATATAAATGCATATCCAAATATATAAATACACACACATTGAAAATAAAATAAATGTGTGAAACAATTATATATTTATTAAATGCATTATCCTGTATATATATATATATATATATATATATATATATATATATATATATATATATATATATATATATATATATATATATATATATATATATATCAATTGTATTAATTAAATTTATGGAAATAAAATGTAAAGGGGATTAAAACAAATAAATAATTTTATTTATTTAACGGATAATATTTAATAGAAGAACAATACAGAGACTCCAGACCATTCAAAGAAGTATGGAGAGATGCATGTTGGGAGTAACAAGAAGAGATCGAAAACGCAATGTATGGGTAAGAGAAAGAGACCACATGTGAGATGGATGGATGAAATAAGAAAGTGTGCAAAGGTGATGTGGAGAAGAGAAGCTAAAGATCAGAGAAGATGGATTAAACCTGGAGAGACCTTTATCCTGCAGTGGATTGATAATGGTTGATGATGATGATGATGATTTAATCATTTCTCTTATGATGCATAATAATGAATTTCAAAAGAATTTAAAAGCAATTATTTATCAGTTGTAATGGGGAGGGGGTAGTAAACAGAAAATTAATGGTAATCTTATTTTGTTCTATCATGAAATAAAACTTTTTTTTCTAAAAAGAAATTTATTTAACAAATTTAATATGATTTACAAGTTACAATCAAGTGTAATAGTTTGTATTGGAACTAAAGTTTATATTGGAGCTTTGATCTGTGAGACATTTAGGATGTTCATGTGCCACAGTTGGGATCATCTCAATGTTTATAAAGTTCTCTTTTTATGGGTGATGTTTGCCTAATATAGCACAGGTTGTGCATATGCTATGATTTATATATTGTAGTCATTTAGGGCTATTGTGTTGTTACATGTGGTTGAGTTGTCACTTATACTATTGCTGTAGTATTGGAATCTCAAAGAGTTTCCAAGTGTCATCAAAGGTGCTGTTGGAGGCAAGCATTTGATATCTTTTCTTTATTTTGGTAATGGTGTCAATGAAGGTGAGAGCTGGGTTTCGACTTGAATCCTCAATGGCTAGTTGACAGCGTACCAGCCATAATGAGAATGTGAGGAAAATGGCCAGTCGGATCCAAGCATATGTTTTTGTGCCTAGGCATCTTTGAATAGAGGTGATCATGTTGTAGTTTATTTTAGAGTTAGAGTGAATTAACTGTCTGATGCAGTTGTACTTAGGGCATATGTTAATGATATGGTCAATTGTTTCCTCCTCTTGCTGACAGAGCTGACATTGGGGATCCAGGTTGCCATGGCTTCTTCTGTATACTAGAAACGATCTAGTGGGAAGTACATTAAGGTTTAACTTTATCACAAAGTCAAGATATTTGGCTTCCAGGCTCCAGAGCCTAAATTGGGAGATGATTTTTTTTATTTGTTATTTTAAGCCTGCAATCCTGTACTTGGCTGTGTGGGTGTTGTAGGCTATAGGCTTCCCAATAAGTTATTTTTGAATTGTATGAGGGTGGATTTCTTTTAGTTAGGTTGGAGTAGTAGGCTGAGAGGGATAGGATCCAGCCCTGTTTATGTTGTGGCAGTCGATCTGTGGGGGAGATTGTTGGAGCAAATTCTAGATTGTCGAAAGTTAATGAGAGATTGTGGATGAGATTATGAATTTTTTGCAGGGTGAAAGTTGAGACTACATGGAGGGACAATCCGTTGAGCCTAGATGGATTGCACATCCCTCCAATGCTAATGGTGACTGTCTTGCCACCCCCAAAAATTTTAGAGCACATTGAGTTAAGTTTGCTTTCAAATTTTTTTGTTAATTTAACAATTGGTAAGTAATAGTGGATTTTAGAAAAAAGGATTTTGTTTAATATAGTTACCTTTCCATGAAGTGAAAATATATTTTGGAGAGAGATGTTGTTATTTTATTAGCTGAATTTAATATGTCATTTTGAATTAGTGAGGTGATGATGTCTGGGGGTTTATAAAATGGTATTCCAAGGAAGTTTTGTGGCTCACCCAGAAAGGTGCTGTTGATTCTTTTTCCAGTTGCAATTTTCCTTGTTGCCAATTTTTGGAGGTTGAAGGTAAGTTTAAATTGAGAAGTGTATTTGGTTAGTATTTGGTAAAGGAGAGGAAGGTATTTGTGTGAAGGTAATATTATGAGTATATCATCCATGTATGCCAGTACTTCTATTTCTTTCTTTAGACAGGGCACATAGATGCCAGGCAGTTGCCTTTGGATGTCAACAAGAAGAGGATTAATGTATGCTGCAAATAGGAGAGCACTGAGGGGAGAGCCCTGTGGAATGGAGTGTAGGTTTGAAGCAACTGGAAGTATTCCCATTTAGAGATATCATTATTTGGCAGTTACTGAGCAGGTTGTCAATGATTTGTAGGAAGGGATTAGGTACAGAGTATTCTGCTAGTGTTTTGAGAAGAATATTGGTCCTGACAGAATCATACGCTGTGGCTATATCAAGTTGTATGGCAATTGGTTTTGTCTTTTTATGAGTCCTAAGGTAGTTTACAAGGGTTTTAACTTGGGCCATGGCTAGGATGGTGGATGAACCTTTTTTTTGCATATTGTGCATTGGAAAGGTGTTTTAGTATGCATTCTTGGATTGAGTCTTTTATAATGGACTCTATGATTTTTATCATGAGGGGGATCCTTGAAATTGGTCGAAGACTTGAAAGTTCTGTTGGAGGTTTGTTCTTTTTGAGGAAGGGAACCATGGCTATAGGGTAGAGGTTTGGAATGTTTTTCCTACCCTTGGCCAGATAGTCAATCATTTGTGCTATTATTGGAATAGCGAACTGGCTAAGATGGGAGATGGGAAAATGAGGAATGCCATGAATGCCTGGATGTATTCTGTCTGAAAGTGATGCTAATTTGTTGTGTATTATTTTGTGTGTGATATTGTGAGGGTCTGCAGTTTCAGGTTCAATCCAGGTGTTTGTTGGTGGTTCTGGCTCAGCTTGTAGGGAGTCTTGGAAGTGTTGTTTGATTCCCTCTATCATTTGCAGTCCAATCCAGGATTGACCTTTGTGAGTGATCATGTTTGGTACATTTTTTTTTTGTGGTTCCAAGAGCCCAGCGAATGTATCCTCGAGTCCAACAGTGCTGAGACTCCAGGTATAGCTTAGCTCTTTTGATGGAGAGGTATTCGGCAAGTTTTATTTGTTTACTTTTGTATTGTAGTTTGAGTGCTATTATGTTTTTGATGTTTGATGTATTATTTGGGATTTCACTGAGTTTGGTGTTTATTTCCATTAAATCCTTCAGCAATCGTACTGGACCTTTGAGTTTCCGAGTGTAATTGCTAATTAGAGATTGCAGGATCTCAATGAATGAAAACCAAGCAACCTCTGTGGGAGTTATTAAGATGTTTATTTTGTGGAAGTAAATGTAGGCTTCAGAGATGATAGCTTCTGTTGCTGTTGTGCGTGTGATCATATGTATTGTTTGTGGGCTGGATTCTCCAGTATATAAAGTCTTATCTGGTGTGATATCGATGAGTTGTGCAAGGTGATCTGAGAAGGATGTGATTTGTAACTTTGCTTCAATTTGAAAATGTAGCTCGGGAGAGTAGTAGAACAGATCTATCAGAGTTCTGGTATTCGAGTATAGAAGGAGAAAGATCATGGAGGTAGAAATCTCTCCCTACACATGAGTGTTTTGTTAATTATGTGTAGGTATTTGTTGTTGAAGTTGGTGTAACTGATATTAAAGTCACTGAGCAGCAGAATAGGGGCTGGGTTAGAGTGTAGGACCATGTTGATCATCTGTACTATGTAGTGGTAGTTGATGGTTGAGTTCTGGGTATAAATGAATACAATGTTTAAAATAAAATTGTTATAGTTAACTTTGATTATCATTATGTTATTATCAAGATACAGGATATTAAAGTCATTTGGTGGTGATTTTCTATTGATAATAATACCTATCCCTCCGGAGGCTGTGAGAGCTGTGGAGAATTTTAGAAAGCCATAGTTTTCAAGCCCTTCAGTAATTGTGTAGCTTGAGTTTACATGGTATTTTGTTTCTGCCATCAGGAATATGTGAGGAGAGTTGGAGTTTATCCATTGCCTGATGGCATGTATGCGTTGGGGGAGAGTTAAGGCCTCTCACATTAATGCTTACTATTTTGATTGACATAATTGTTGTATTATCTTTGGAGCATTGTATGAGTGTACTGTGTGTTACTTATTTTGTTTGTGGATGTTATTGTTCTCGGAGTGGTGAGGACCAATCCGCTATAAAATCATTTGATTTGTTTGTGTAGGTGTATTCAAGAAGTGTGACTTTTTCTTGGCTACTAGATAAGTTGATGTGGGATTTTCAATCTTTTGTGGAGTATGCGTCATTTTCTATGAGCTCTGATTCATATATAGACTGTCCTTTCTTTTCAGGTGATGATACGCTTTCTTTCCTTCTCTTATTATTGTTATCTTTGGATGGAGAAGGGTCAATGGGTAGGATAAGTTTTGTATTTTTTGGGTTGATGTATGTGTCTTCATCTGAGCTTGGACTGCTGGAGAGGTTGTGTTTTTTCTTATTACGTTTTTTCTTTTGGCTTTTATCCTGGATTGGATGTTGCAGAACATTGTTTGAGTTTGTCCAAGATGTGTTTTGTTGATAGATTATTGTGTCATCAGAATCTGTGGCACTTGTTTGTTAGAGTTGTGATATTTCCATCATTATTAGTTTGCCCTTGCTGATTTGGAGTGTTTACTTATATCAAGGTTGTAAGTGTTTGATTTTATTAGGGTTGAGGGGTTGGATATGAGAGGGTCACTGGTGAGATTGAGTGGTGTGATCCTTGTTTTGGTGACTGGTAGTATTATATCCATTGACTTGTGTTGTTGTGGAGAATGCATTATAGTTGGACTTAAGGTGTTGTTATAGGTTGCACTGGTTTGAGTTCTTCTATTTATGTCTAATGATTGAGTTGTTTCTGGATTTTGTTCAGATCTGTTTGGTTCTGTGTTTTCTGTCTGCATGGGTTCAAGTTGGATTAGGTTTTCAGTGATCACCTTTGTTGTTGTTGTGTTTGATTCTGTGGATTTCTTGAAACATTTGTGAATCTTGTTTTTCTTGGATCCGCAGTTTTTGCAGATCCTTGCCGGACAGTCTTTGATTAGGTGAGAGCGTTCAAGGCAGTGAAAGCACTGTGGTGGAATGCCATGGAGTGATATTATCATTGGGGATCCATGTGCATGAACCTCAGTAGGAATGTCTGTGGAGCTGACTCCATTCTTCAGGGTGATGGTGAATGCAGCTGTGTTAGTTGGAATGAGGTTATTTAAGTATTCAAATTTCCTGATTTTGCCATATTTCTCAAGTATGGACTGTAGTTCAATGTGATTGAAATTCATAATACAGTTCTTTATGAGGCCGTGTAATGCAGTAGGTCTGTTGTTATCAATTGTTATTAAATATTTGTCATTAAGAACTCTGATGTTATTTTTGAAAGAGTTTTTTCCTCCCCATGTTTTGAATTCTGTTATTATGTATCTGTCACTGGGGTATGTGAAAATTCTGTTAATGCTTGTTGCTATGTTTTTTTCTGTTACCATATTTATAAAATTCTCAAGTGGGAATTTGAAGAGATTGCCATTTGTGTCTGTTGTTGTTAGGATGAGTGTTTTATCATTAGTGTAGTTTATAAAAGATTTCATTAATTTATCTGGAACAGAATTGTTAAATTTAGTTTGTATGTCTTGATAGGTTTGTTCATTATCCTGTATTGGGTTTGTGTTTCTAAAATTATTTATAGTTTGGATGTCTTCTTCTGCATCTAGATTAATAATGCTTAGTAATGGGCTGTTGTCTGGATTAGGGTTTAGTTCGTTTTGGGAAGAGGAAAATGATGTATGATAAAGTGTTTTTGCATAAGATTTATTTGATTTTGGTAAGTTTTTTTATTTCTGTTTTATTTTCATTCTGAAATTGTTCTGTATGATCTGTTTTTGTTTGTTTGGGATCTGTAGTTTTCCAATTTTTATTATTTAGTGGATCGCTACAATATGACTGCTTTGTAGCGGTTTTGTTTAACGTTTGATTTGTAGCAGAATCGGTGTTAAAATTGCTGTTGGAATTTGTTTTAGCCTTTGAACTTATTGGTTTAGTTGGGTTATTGTCTAAGAGGAGTGGATCTGTTGTTATATGTTGATATTTGTTTTTAATTTTGTTTGGGGAATGTCCGTGGTTAACGTGTATATAGTTATCATTATTTTCTTGGTTTGTGCCCTCTTGCGATTTTGTGAAATAATTATTGGTTAAACTTTGAGAATTAATATTTCTGTTATCTGACGCTTCTAGGACAAACTTTTTCCATTGATAATTAAGTTTTTTTGGTTCTGAATCTAATTCTTTTGGTTCCAAAGCTCTAGAACTAATATTAGATTTTTTATGAATTAATTTGTGATCTGCGTGGCGTTGTTTGTTGCCTTCTTGCGAATTTTCAAAATCATCTTCGCTATTTACGATAATTTCAAGGTTAAAATTTGCTTTTTGAACTATGTTTTCATTGCTATTTGACCAGAGTTATTTTTTAAGGTATTGCTAAGGTTAAAATTTGGTGTATTATGTGTAATTTGATCATTATTTGGGCTTTTAAAATTGCAGTATCGTCAGCTGAAGCTGAGCGATCGCAAATATTAATGCTTAATTAGAAATAAGAATCACCGACTAATTTACTCTAAATCTTTATTGGTAACACTAACAACAGTACGATAGTTGGTTAACATATATACATATATAATCTGACTGCATTAAAGTTTTAACGTTCAAATCTCCTTCTCTGCCTACAGTAATAAAAAACGCACAGTACCTTGCCTAGGTGATGCAATTATCCCTCGTAAGAGCCACTTAGGGCGTTTAAAATAATATTAAGACCGGTGCGGTCTGCTTTTACTCTAATCGGCCGGATTAACCATCAGGCGCCGAGAACCTGGGATCATAGTCCGTACAGCATCAGCACTCCACGTGAACAACTGAGAAAAAACGTGAATTCCCTTTTTCACATTGCCCCAATTTTTAAATCCCGCTCTCGTTTTCTTTCTGGAGTATTAATACATTTTCTCGCGTGTGTGTAAACGGCTTCACTTGTTATTAATTCTCTTGATAATCCGATCCATTAACCAAACGCCTCTGTAATTACCCCTATTTTCACTTAATTAATTGTGTACCTTTATTGGCTCTATTTACATATGTATACAACACCTCCCCTTACTCCAGAAAAGTAGTTGCGTGCTGGTACTATATATAGTCTTTTAGTTTAGCCGGTCTCCGGATTTTCCGTTTCGGTCTGGCTGTATTGCTTTGTGTTTCCTCTGGCTTTGAGTTCGGTGCTGTATCATTCTCACTATTCGTTGGTGCTGTCTGTATCTCCATTGGTCACTGTCGTTTCATTTCTGTGGTTTGCTGCTCATTCCACAATAAGTCGCTTGCAATGTCAGGTAAAGTTTGTATTTCCTCTACAACTCGCTGACGGACGTGGTTTACGTGTCTTCTATAGCTAGTACCATCCTATAGCTGCACGAGTACTATTTGTTGCGACAGCAGTTTCATAATTATTCCCTCTACCCATTTCTTTTGCAACACATCCCGAACCCAAACTTTATTCCCGATTACGAACTTGTTTACCTTTTTGTCACTGTAGTAGTTTTCGGCAGGATCTGGTAGTAATAAGTCTAATTTAATACGCAGTTTCCTGCCCATTAAAAGTTCTGCGGGTGATTTCCCGGTGGCCGTTGATGGCGTTGCGTGTTGCCACAGCATTGCGTTATCAATTGCTTGTTGTAAATCCCTGTCACTTGCTTTCTTTAACGCCTTTTTGATTATTTGGACTGCCTTCTCTGCCAGACCATTCGACTCCGGGTGATACGGTAGTGTGTGTATGTGTCTGATGCCATTATCATGAAAATAGCTTTCTATTTCCCTAGCTATGAACGCAGTTCCGTTATCGGACACGATGATTTCTGGTAAACCGTGACATGCAAACACAGCATTTAACGTCTTGACTGTTTCCGCAGCAGTTAAATTTTTTACAATTCGGCACTCTGTCCACTTTGAGAAGGGATCTATGACTACGAGCAGAAGTTTCCCATTCACTGGTCCAGCATGGTCTATGTGGACCCTTTGCCATGCTTTTGTGGCGGCTGGCCACGAATTGTATATCTTAGTTCTCATGTTCATTTCTGTTTGACATGAAGAACATTTTTTGATATTTTGCTCTATGTCAACTGTAATTTTTGGCCACCAGACGTAGCTGCGAGCCAGTGCTTTAGCTCGCACGACTCCAGGGTGGCCCTCGTGCAGTAAGTTCAATACTTGTTGTCGGCCTTCTATTGGTATCACGACTTGATCGCCCATTAATATGCATCCTTTGCATATAGATAGTTTATTACGATTCGTCCAGAACCCTGGGTCAATGTACTGAGGCTTTGAAAATGGCCATCCATTTTTGATCCATTCCATAAGTATCTGATAGCCCTGATCGGAGCTTGTCCAATTTGCTATGCGTTTGCTGTTCAGTATGTCTGAGTTTAGAGTGTCGATATAATTTATTTCTGCCTCCATCGTTGATTGTTCTTGCTTGTCCGGCATTCTTGATAATGCGTCGGCATGTGCAATCTCTTTTCCTTTTTTGTATTCTAATATGTAGTCATATGCTGACATTATGTTTCTCCAGCGCATCATACGTGGGCTTAAATGTTCGGGAGCTAAGCGATCGTGGCCCAAAATACCCAATAATGGCTTGTGGTCCGTAATTATGTGGAAATTCCTACCAAACAGGAATTGATGGAATTTTTTCAGGCCGAACATTATGGCCAAAGCCTCCTTGTCAATTTGGCTATAGTTTTTCTCTGATTTTGAGAGAGTTCTCGATGCGTAAGCAATAGGGCATTCCCCATTGTGACATGGGTGAGATAGCACCACCCCTACTCCCCACTCTGATGCGTCCGTTGTTAAGCGTACTTCTAAACTATTATTGTAATGCACCAATAGTTTCTCGGATGACAACAAGGTTTTTGTCCGACAGAACGCTTCTTCATGAATTCTAGCCCAATGCCACTTCTGATCTTTTTTTAATAGTTCGTATAATGGCTTAGCTATATGAGCTTTACCTTCCAAGAAGGGCTCAAAAAAATTTATGAGACCTAAGAAAGCCTGTAACTGTTTAATGTTAGTAGGTGGGGATGCATTTTTCACTGCGTTTACTTTCTCCGGGGATGGTCTCTTCCCTTTATCCGAAATCAAATGGCCTAGGAACATCAATTCTTTTGCCATCCATACGCTCTTGCTGGCGTTTAGTTTAACCCCAGATTTATTGAGTTTTTCACATACGATAAATAGTCTGTTGCGCAACGTTTCTTGTGACGTGGCCATGATAAGTATGTCATTGTAATAGGGGATGACCCCTTCCATACCCTGTAGTAAAACATTGATCCTTGACTGAAATATATTTGGGGCTGTGGATATGCCAAAAGGTAAACGATTGCATTTAAATAGACCCATATGGGTCGTTAAAGCCAATATTTCCGCTGATTTTTCGGTAACCTGAATCTGGTGGAAAGCGGAGTTAAGGTCTAGCTTCGCAAAATAGGAAGCGTTTTGCAAATCGGCCAAAACTTCCCTTACATTTGGAACAGGGTAGGCTCCCCTGTTTAAAAATTTATTTACCGTTATTCGGTAATCTCCGCATAATCTAATATCCCCATTAGGCTTTGTTATTACTACTAAAGGCGTGGCCCAAACGGATGTTTCGATGGGCGTTAACACTCCTTTATCCACCAATGACTTTAATTTGTCTTTGACTTTACTTTTTTGCGCAAACGGAATCTTACGCGGTTTACAAACCAGCGGTCGCGCATTTTCCGATAATTCTATTTCTACTGGTTTTGACGCGATCAATCCCAGTTTGTCGTTGAACAGATCTGGATATTTATTCACTAGTTCATCTTCCAAAGAGATTTTCTTTATATTAATTTGTATCCCGATCTCGCGAAACCATTCTCTTCCTACAATGGGGCTAATTTTACCATTAACAATATATAGGGGTAGGTTCGCTTTTTTGCCATTGTATTTGATTGGCGCTTTAACCTGTCCAATTATTTTGAGTGCGTTACCATTTACGTCTCTCGCTTTAATTTTTGTTTTTTCTAAAACAATGTTTGCCTTATCATATAATTTTTTCCAATCTGACCGTGAGATTATGGAAATTGCCGAACCGCTATCAATTTCCATTTCTATTTCTTTACCGTAAATTTTAAGTTTAATCATAAACTGACGTATACTTTTAACGTCTAGATTTTTAATCATATGGGTGGTTGCAAATTTCCCTCCCCTATCATGAGGCGTGTGTGGGTGTTCTTTTGTTTTCCCTTTGTCGTTTTGTCTACAGACGCGTGACAAATGACCCTTTTTGCCGCATTTAAAGCACGCTTCTTTCTGCCATTTGCATTCTCTTGAAATATGGCCCGTTTTGCCACAACAGAAACATTTTATTTTTGCGTTACTAGTATTTGACTTCATTTGGCTTTGATTTCCTCCATACGTTTTGAATACCCCCATTTTTGTGGTTTCATCCGATTTACATCTAAAAGCTTGTGTCTGCTCCACTATCAGCTCATATGCTATACCCTTTTTGATGGCCATTTCGTAGGTTAACTCCGTCTCTACTAGCAATTGCTGTCTGAGCCTATCATCGGCCATGCCTCAGAGTAGCTGATCCATTAATATTTTGTCCACGAAATCGCCATAGTTACAATCTTTGGCCAATTCTCTTAAAGCTAGGTTGTAATCCTTAATTTTCTCGCCGCTAAATTGTTTCCTATTTCGGAGAGTTAATCTGGCTATGTGGCGAGAGGGACGGGGACTAAACTGATCATCTAACTTTTTGATCACTTCATCGTACTTGACCTTCTCAGGCAAAGGGACTTCGAAATTTTTATGAATAACTTTGATTACTCTTTTCCCGCCATAGCACATTAGGGCCGCTATTTTTCTCTTGTTATCCTCAATGGCGTTCAACGTAAAAAAGTTCTCGATCTGTGTTCTATATAACAGCCATTCGGACGCGTTACTGGCGTCGAATTCGCCTATACTATTCTGCCCTAACGACATATTTTAAGGTTGTTTGAGACTGCACCAGAAAATTGCAGTATCCTCAGCTGAAGCTGAGCGATCGCAAATATTAATGCTTAATTAGAAATAAGAATCACCGACTAATTTACTCTAAATCTTTATTGGTAACACTAACAACAGTACGATAGTTAGTTAACATATATACATATATAATCTGACTGCATTAAAGTTTTAATGTTCAAATCTCCTTCTCTGCCTACAGTAATAAAAAACGCACAGTACCTTGCCTAGGTGATGCAATTATCCCTCGTAAGAGCCACTTAGGGCGTTTAAAATAATATTAAGACCGGTGCGGTCTGCTTTTACTCTAATCGGCCGGATTAACCATCAGGCGCTGAGAACCTGGGATCATAGTCCGTACAGCATCAGCACTCCATGTGAACAACCGAGAAAAAACGCGAATTCCCTTTTTCACATTGCCCCAATTTTTAAATCCCGCTCTCGTTTTCTTTCTGGAGTATTAATACATTTTCTCGCGTGTGTGTAAATGGCTTCACTTGTTATTAATTCTCTTGATAATCCAATCCATCAACCAAACACCTCTGTAATTACCCCTATTTTCACTTAATTAATTGTGTGCCTTTATTGGCTCTATTTACATATGTATACAACAAAAATCATCTGTGCTTGCATTGAAATTTGTGTCATTGTGTCTTTTTTCATCATAATCAGTTTTAATAGGACTATTTACGGTTTTAGAATTATGCTTGCCAATGGCAGATTCAGGGCTTTTTTGCCCCTCCATGTTTATTAAGTAATTTTAAACTCACTTACCCGCTGCCTTGAGTTGTTTTAACAACTCCAACTTCCAGAAATCTAATTATTATTTGGTTTATTTTCTCACTCGATTTACAGTGTTGCTGAAGAATATACGCCATAAATCGTTTTTTTGAAATAAAACTTATTTTGGATGAATTAATATAAATTATTCAATTTTCAAACAAGAGTCTGATGCCATTTTTAAAAAAGACGTCAGTGAAATACTCTTATGAAACTGTCATGTGCTAATTTAAATAATTCAATAATAATATCTGTTCTGTTTTCAAATTAAAATTATTTACAATTTTAAGAAATTGTAAAGTTTTGATAAGAAAACACAAAAGATAAATAAAAATCAAATGTTCTAATTCAGAAATTTATTAAATAATTTGGTTTATGGAATTGAAGCTTCCCTCCAATTCTTTTTTAAATACATAAAATAAAAAGAATGCAGGTTAAATTAACTACAAGTTATGACCTGATAAATTTAAATTTCTCCTCCTGTATGTAACCAGGTTTCAATTCTTCATCAGCTTTAAACTGAAAATCATTTGGCAGTAGATATAAAAATTATTTGAAAATAAATTATCCAGCTTCTCAGAGTTAAATCTTAAGATATATATTATAAACATGTATTCAACATACTAAAATGAGAATGTAACCAATGGAAAAAAAAATTTAAAAAAAAAAAATTCATTTTAATATCTAATTATGAAATGGCTCTGAAATGTAAACCAAACAATTCCAATATAAAAAATTTATTATTTAATTATATTATTATTTACTATATGCTAATAATTTACATTAAAAAAATTTTTTTATACCATTTATATATACATATATTTATCAAAAATTAGAATATGAACAAAATTTGTCATTCTAGTTTTGTATATTTTTGATAAAAGAAAGCATTTAATCATTCAATTGTTTTAATTTTCATTTGATAATCTAAATTAAACAATATAGAATAAAAAATGTATGCTATATATGTGCTTTTCTTTTGGAATTATTACTGCCGATACATAAAATGCGATGTCAAATCACAAAAAATAAACAATGAAGGCTTATTAAACACAATTTATAAATATTAGTGATATTTTGATATATTGTGTTTCCATTAATCCAAATAATGAGGATAGACAATAAAATAAAATTTCTTGACATAATTGTATGTGCCCAAACAAATTTATACCTTAAGACATAAAATTATGTAGAATAAGTAAAAAATATCATTAGGATTATTTTTTATATTTGTTAACTAAATGTTAACTATCCACATGTACACAGTTAATCACTGAAGTTAGTACCAATTATTTATCTTTGGAAGTTATAGATTTATATATAAGGGGGGTAAATTTTAGTAAAAAAAAAAAAAAAAAAAAAAAAAAGTTAATGAAATAAAGTCATACTTCACATGATCTATTTAGCTTATATTTACCAATGTAATATAAAGAGTGCTAATAGCTCCAGACAAGCTTTTTTTAAAATTTATTTTACCAATAAATACAAACTAAATAAGTCATGTGACGCATGACTTGATTTCATTAATATTATAGTTGGCTGTTATGGCTTTGGCTATATTAGATTGCTAAGGCTATTAATATATGGTGTATCTGAATTTAGTTCAGTACCATATGACTTTTTGAGTTGGAGAGCTAGATTTGAAGACAAATAGATGTGTGAAAATGTAAGATTTTCTACTTAATAATTAAGTATTAGATAAATGCTGGGCTTGAGTTTGTATTTGGAATCTGGTGTCTGGATGTCCTAGCTTCTCACTAATGAGAGCCGATGCTATCAGCTGATGCTATTAGCTCAAGAAATCAGTTTGGGATGAGGATAAGTCTAGATAGCAAACCGATTTGAGGATGGATATAAGTCTAGATAGAGATTTTGAATGCATTCTCTTACTGCATTTATCATTAAAAAAATAATATAAAAATAAAATAAGCTGGTTTAGAGATATTAGCACACTCTTTATAAATATATATTGCACCTGGTGTGTTACAAAATTATCTAAAATACATCATTGTTTTTTAAATATATATAACTATGTAATTGCATATTATAATTTTTTTCTGGTTCTCTCTTGTATGACATGGGTTTAATTTATAAGTAGCAATCAGAAGAAAGTCTACCAGAACTTCAAATTGATCTAAAATATATAGAAGTTTAAAATAGTTAATAAATAGAATGAGGAATAATGTAAAAATTGTTCAGGCCCAAAGATCCCTTGCAAGTCTTAATGCATCGTCATAGACAAACTGTAATCCAGATAGTTATAATGGATAATATAACTTTTTTATGTATATAATTATGTAGCATCAGCACATAAAGGATCATTAATACTTATTATGTGTTGTATTGGAAACGATACTGATGCTAAGTTAACAACGGTTTATTTCGATAAATAATCAAAATAATTTCATGGATAATTTTACTTATTAATTTCTAATAAGAGGAGAATTTTAAAACGTTGTTTCAAAAATAGAATCCAGACATGTTTTTTTATTTATAGGACATATTGTAGGAAAAAAGTCTTGTTGAACCAAATCACTTTGTTATATGTTAAAAATGCGTATACGTATCTCATTATTATACAGCTTCAAAGCATATACAGTATATCGTAATATTAAAAACGAAGTAGAGCCAATAATAAATAATTGTTCAATTATTTATTCTTTATTCATTTTTGAAGTAGGTAGTTTTGACAAAAATGAATAACTAAATGGATCTATGTCACCTGTAGGCCAGGCACATCTTGTATATTTTATTAATTTTTTAAATATTTTATACACTCATACACATACAATTTATATATAGAGATGATTACAGAAGTTTGTTAGCATTTAACCGCCTTATTAAGTATGAATATTTAAATTTAATTATGACGAAACCCCGATAATATAATTTTGTTTGCATCACTGTATTTACAAATTTATTTATAAAGCAGAGTTTTGTTTTATTTTCGCATTATAATAAATTATTATTCGTTAAAAATGTATATAAAGATCTCGATATATATATATATTATTGCGTCAATAAAAAACTAGATTTAACTATTGTATATGTAGTATATAAGCATGCATTTTTTCAAGTGTAGTAAACAATAATAAATATATATAAATGAAATGACCAACTATTATAAAACTAATGAAAGAGTTTATATTAAATAAATGTGCGGTTGTTATTTGCATCTCATCCCATTATTATTCCTAACCTAATATGCCTTTCTCCATAGAGATCATACTCATTGTCCTAGCTGGGATTGAAAACAAGGAATATTGATGCAGTGTAATATTTAACAACTGAATAGCAACAGATTATGATCATCATCAATACTAAGGCATTCTGCTAAATAAATATATTAGTAAAGATAGATTGATGTTATATATTGCATCCAGCAACTGTTTACATGCGCTAAACCAATGATGAATACAATATATAATTTATGAATATAATATTTTTCAATTTAAAATACGTAATTCTCATTTTGATAATACAATACTGTTAAACCAATTTTCATCTTCTCTCTTTCTGTTGAAGCACCATGTCAATGAAAAGTGATTATTTACTTGTATAGATTCAGATATATATTATAGATATAGAGGATTTGAATTCAGATTGAGAACGGATTGTATATATGTATGAGAGATGGTAATTTGGACCAACTGATGAGTGTTGGTTCAGCACAAAATATGTATATTGGTGATTATTTATCTTTTCTGCATATGTGTAGTCATGTGTATTAGTAGTATGAGATAGTGTGGATGGTTAAAGTGACTTATAAGTCCGAGTTCAAATTCCCTATATTTACAATTGGGATCTAGGTGTAAGAGTGCCTGGTATTTCAAATCTTATATATATTATAGGTAGCAAATCTAGAAAATATTTAAGAGTGTGCAAAGTCAACTATATACTAAATGAAAATGTAGCTTTTTTTATATGGCTCTATGATTATATGAGAGAGTTTATTATTCATTTTACAACCTATATGTGCAGATAATTATAAGTCAAATTTATATATAATATTATTAAATGCACTAATTCCAAAATTAAATATATAATTGGTTCACTTTACCAATATAACAGAATGCTGTTAAATTAATTTTCACCATCCATATCTCAACTAGTCCACCAGGGAAATGCAAAATGATCATTTATATTTGTTACTTCTTTATAAAACCTAAGATTCAAAATGTGATAAATAATTTTCATTTATATAAGATTTGGATGAGACAGAACTGATAAAGACTGGTAAAAATGTGATTTACCAATATCCCGTTAACTTGTCAAAATGAGAAATTATATATTTTAATATAAAAAACTACTTTTAATAATATTTGACTTATAGTTGTCCACTCATACTGATTTTAAAATGATTGGAAATAAATTTTTTCATGTGAGTATGGTCTTAAAATCATATAGAAAGAAGCTATATTTATATCTGGTTTATAATTGATTTTACCATTGTTTAAATATTTGCTAAATATGTGGCCTGTGTATCTAAGTCATCGATTGTAAATAGTCATTTTGTTTGATTGTTACCGTATACATTGATAGAAATATTTTAGTCAAAATAATAAACAACACAGCAAAGAAAGTGACACTTAAAATCATTTGCTATTAAAATTATTTATTAAGCTTAATCATGATAATTGTAAATCATGTACAAAAAGTTTTTCTTCAGATAATCATAAACAAATATTATTTGTCCATAAAAATATTATACATACACATATGTATATAGACATATAATGCAATTTTAAGTGACAAACTTACTATATTCACAACTTTGACACCAATAACCTCAAGTAAATATATTTTATGATAGGTAAAATCATTTATTAGGTTAGAGATTATCATACTATTTCTAGCCCAGATACAAATTTAAAACCCTAGTTAAAGTTTAATATATAACTTTTTTAATTAAACAGAAACGTGTGGAATAATTAAATTGAACACATCATCCAGAAGTAGTAATAATATTTATCTGATCCATATTAAACAAAGTTTATTATTTTACATTATATAATGAAGAGTTAGTAAGATCAAGTGTAAAAGAAAAAATTCCATGATTATAATAAATTAATCATTGTTTATTATTTCTTCTGTCTAATATTTAATAAAAATTACTATAGTATTTGGTATAAAAAAATAATTATAAAACAATCATTCTTATATTACTGCTCTCATGTATACTTTTTTATGGCCTACTTTCTTATATTCCTCTGACTCCCCCCCTTTATTGATAACAAATTATATATAAATATTAACATATATATGATAGAATAAATTTAAGTTACATAGACAAATGTATGATGAAACTATAAAATATTTATTTGCATATCTTAATATAAAAAGTTTGGATATCTTAATTATATTACATTTAATAAAGTTAATCAAAAATATATTTTTGTATAAGGATATAATAAGAAATATTATATTTTTATATAAAATATATATTTTCATTCAATATAAATAGTATGTACAACACATATTCTAAGAAAAGCTTGTTTAATATTTATTTATTTATTAATAACTTTATTGAAAAACATATGTAAAAATGATACAATTGGAAATAAAATACTAGTTAGCCATGTTGCTTGGACAACCAGATAGTCTGATGTGCTCGCTGGTGTTGTTTAATCCAGCTTAATCAGGCTCCATCTGTTGTCAAATAAAAATCTGGACAAGATGATACTGTCCTTATGGCAAAATTCCTTCAACTTAGAAATGAATATGTCTTCAGGCTTGGGATGAGGAATGGTAAACTTGTTGCGATATCTGGCCATCCAGGTGGCATAAGTGATGAAGATCAAAAGTCTTGAGATGCCATAATACCTAGATAGGAAGCAGCTTTTTATATCTAATATTTTGTTCAGGGAAATGTGGCTGTTGTGAGCAATGAATGTTCTGATTTTGTCATATGCCAGTCAATCATTTATCATGTGGTCAAAGGTTTCAGAGGTTCTGTGACATGTAGGATCTATGTTCTTGAATTTGTTTAATATTTTAAAATAAAAATGTTAAATACTCCAACATAGTATGCTGAATATGCTTTAGACTTACTGGTAGTCATACTCATAGCTAAAATTATCCAAGAGGATTGCAAGATTTATAGAAAAATCACAAAAGTTATGATTCCATATCTAATTGTATCTGAAGTTCATATCTCAAGGTGTACCAATAGCACATCTGCCTGTCATGTCCTTGATTTGGATACATATCTGGGCTGAATGAAATTTTTTAACAGATTGGTAATTTTTCTCACATAGATAATTCATAGCCAACCTTGAGTAATCACTCAATATTGGTCGATAAATAGGTATCTAGTTATTCATAGATAGAGACTAAAACAATGATGAAAAAAAAATTGAATCCTTCATCACTCGATAAATTGACAAACTAGTGAGTACTGCCTTTTCCTTCAATGTTTTAAAAGGACCTGAGTGAGCTATTTAAAGACTGCTTTGTCTTTTTATTCATAATAATATAAATTTTTATATTACTAATTTACATCTCATCATTCCACTCTTGAGTTCGTTCATGACTAAATATTACATTGTAATTGACAAATTTTATCTTTCTGAAAATATAATTTTCTTTTTAAATTTGATTAATTTCCTTTTTAAAATTGTTATTACTTAAGTCAGTAAATTCTTAATTGAAAATTAATAAATGTAAATAAAATAAATAAATAAAAGTCATTAGTTTTCTATAAAAAAATTATATAATTTTATGCTATTAAAATTAAGTAAAATGAAAGTGCAATTTTATCAAACAAAAAGCAATTTTCATTTACAATTTAGTAATATAAAAAAAATTACAGAAAATTACTAATCTAATTTCCATTTGTTTTTAATAATTTACGATGCGAGTTATTTTTACTGTTTTGCCAATATACATATGCGTAATTTTTGAGAAAACTAACTATTTCGAATAATATTTGCTTTTTCAGAATTCTGCCTCTAACATTATTAGCTAACAAAGTTACTTCAATTACCTTGCTAATATATTCGCAAAGTGATCACATACATCTTCATAGAGAAACGATAAATATAGAAGAAATTATAAAATTGTAGCTGAGGCTTATTTACTAAATTAAATTCATTTCACACAGTTTTTAGAAGGTGCATTATGATAATTTTAAAATAATAAAAATGAAATAAACTATATTATATAGAGTATTAAGTTTTATTAAAATAGAATCTAAACTATATATGAAATGATATTCAATGAAGTTCTTCCTTAAATCACCTGCGAGAAGTATCGATAAGTATAACCAATGCCATTGCATTTAAACAGTCACACCCATTTTTTCAGATAGTAAGTTTATAATACATTTATAAACAGAAAGGATATTATGGTGTAGAAATAACACATTCTCAGCTATAGATACCATGGGGGCTCAAATTTAAGCTAGATCTGACTTAAAACGCTCTTTTAATTTTTAATCAGCCTTAGAATTTCCTTTCAGGTATTTAGCCTATCAACATAGTTAATCATCCAATATTGGGCTGTAAGTAAATGCCTAGCAAGCAAAGCGTTGGTGGCCTAGTGGTTAGCATAGCTGCCTTCCAAACAGCTGGCCCGGTTTCACTTCCCGGTCAACGCTTTGATATATATATATATATATGTCAAAGAAAATGCCTAGCCATTCTTTGTTAGAATAGTAAAAACGAAAAAAAAAACAATCAAATTTTAACCATTTGGGAATTGAAGATTATTGAGTAAAGTTTTATTTTTTATTGTTTTTTATAGAGGCTATTAGAAAGACTTACTATTTTACCTTTTAAGTATATATATATATACATAACAGTGTTCAAGGTTAGACAGATCAATAAATGTAAATTCATTAAAAGCAATCCAACCAGACCAATAACAATTATTAAAAATGTTGATTGTTATTGTTATTGGTCTGGTTTAAAGTATTGGCTACTTTCACTGAATATATATATAATGCTATAACAAAGTTATACTTATATTTTAGTAACTTCGTATTCTTTCAATACTGAAATATACTAGATTACTGAAATAAATATTAAAGTATGAACTATATTATAATTATATTTTTATACCAATTTAATAATGTGAGAAGTTCACTCTATTTTATATATATATATATATATATATATATATATATATCGCGATCTCTCACTCTCATTATATATATATATATATATATATATATATATAATGAGAGTGCCAATAGCTCTTAACAAGCTTTTCAGAATATCCCTATCCTCAGACCAGTTTATAGCTATGGCTTTCGTCATTGAGGCATTAGGATATTGAAGCATTAGATTTAAAATATCAGGTCAAGCCCAGCACTTTATCTAATGTTTAACTATTAAGTAGAAAATCTGAAATTTTCAGACATTCAGGTGTCTTTAAATCCAGATATCTAACTTAAATAGCCATATGAGACTGAACTAAATTCAGATACATTATATATTAATAACTTTAGCAATATAAAATCACTATAGTATTAAGAGCAATAACAATAATTGCAAAGAAATCAAGTCATATATCACATGACTTTATTTAATAAACTTGTATTACAAATGTTATATAATGAGCATACCAATAGCTCTTAACAAGTTTTTAGAATATCCTATCCTCAGACCAGTTTCTAACTCTGGCTTTCATCAGTGAGACACTAGGACATTCAATCATTACATCTAAAATAATAATCTAACCCAGCGCTTTATTTAATGTTTAACTATTAAGTAGAAAATCTGGATTTGAAGACTAATGGATGTGTGAACATTTCAGATTTTCTACTTAATAATTAAACATTAGATAAAGTGCTGGGCTTGACCTAGCATTTTAAATCTAGTGCTTGAATATTCTAGCAACTCACTGATAAAACCCAGAGTTAGAAACCGGTCTGAGGATAGGGATATTCTGAAAAGCTTGTTAAGAGTTATTGACACACTCATTATATAACATTTGTAATACAAGCTTATTAAATTAAGTCATGTGATATAGGACTTGATTTTCTTGCTCTCTCTCTCTCTCTCTCTATATATATATATATATATATATATCATTAAAAATCTGTCAACTTAGACAATCTCAGTATCAGTAACAATCATTAATTTCAAACTGTTATCAAGGCAATTTCCTTTTAACAATAAAGCCATTTGGGGATTAAATATAATTTGTTTAAATTCTTAATATTTTGAACATGTCATTGATCATTGTTAAGGTTTTAATGAAGAATTCTTAGGACTTAAGTAATAATGAGATTCAACTTTGAGTAAAGAACAATCATTTTTTTATATATTTGATGGCTGATTATTTAGAATAGGTGGATTAACAAAAAAATTATTTCCTTCACTTTTACAATTAATTGATTTCAAGTTGATTTTATAAGAAAAAGATAAAATAAATGGTTTCCACAAGTCTGGAATATGTTGTGCTTCATTAGATTTATTTAAACCATCCAGTCTTTTTAATATTTTTATAGACTCTTTCATGATTTTCAACTCATACTTTTCTGAATTAATGAGCATTCTAGCATTATCAAAATGCAGGTGCTGAAATGTCAGGAATTTAAATAAAATAATACATAGTTTAATCCAAAAAACACCATATAATCATGAAAATATTAAATATAATATATATTGTAATTGTACAAAAATAATAAGGGATGCATGAGTAGATGGGACATTACTATTATCATTCCCCAAAATCACAAATATAAAATAAATATAAAAATGAACAAGCAGTATAAAAATAGAGTTAGTATGAACAAAATCACAAGGTGCATCTCTAGCATTATAGAAGAATAATTAAATCAAAACTAATCAATTAATAATCATCAGTCCATCACTTGAGATTGAATTTGAAAGGGTTCACTATAGGCAGGCTAATTATCTAACCATTGCAAACATAGGACAGAACTACAATACATAACTCTGAATGTACATACTTAAGTGTTAATCCATCACTCATAATAATAAAAACATTATTCTGGGATATGGAAATATGTTGAATCATCAATGCTCTGGCTGCATAAGACTATTAATGTACTAGCCATGTATTAACTAAGTTTCTAATAAAAACAAAATATAAAAATGTAGTGCATGGACTTTAAATACGATACATTTGTACCATCCAGGGCTATCTTATGAATGTTCAAACACCAATGTAACCACTACATTTATATAACTAACCATTATGCTCTAATCTAATGTAGAAAGCAAGAACTTTATGAACTGTTGCTATGAGGAAGAGATAAATAAATATAACACCTTATTCTAATTTACTTTAAAATATCTTTACTGGGATAACTTAAAAACAATTCCTCAAGCTCTAAGCTGTATTGAAATCAAATCACACACATTGCCAATTCACATAAACAATAGCTGAAGGAATCAAGACAGCAACATTTAAATATTTGTAAACAGTTATTTAATAAACTAACTGATTAATAATTAAAAAATAAAAAATGACATGATAATATGATACTTCATATTTATACATTCTTATCATATGGTATAGTTTCATAAAAAATTAATTAATCAGTTGATTTTTATTCTTTAAATTAATTAACTTTTGCTTTCATTAAGTTATTTCTTTAGATAACAAAAGTTGGAAAATAGCTTTTCAATCTTTGGGGAGGGGAGGATGATATAAAACAAACAAATAAAAATATCAAATTTTATAAAATTTACTTGAAAACTCTATAATTGTAAAAGAAAAAGAAAAAAAATCACATGAATTTAAAAAACTTGTTAAATTAAAAAAAAAAACTACTAATAAAATTATTAATGAATACTAATCACTACTTAATTCCAAAAACATATTATAAATTTAAATTTAAGGTGCAAACCAAAAAAAACCGTATACTATGGTTTGAATTTTCTTTGGAGTCCTTCTTTGTTCTTGTAATTTACAGGTTTTCCCAGGTAGATATTCTTCTTAAAGGCTTCTTAATTTCAGGTTAATTGTACACAATTATTTCCTTTTTTATTATTTTAGAATAGGATATTTTAGTCTAACAAACATCAAGGACTTCTCAATTTTTCTTTCCAATAAATATTCCAGGTCAGACTAACACATGGAGACAGTCATGCATTTGGTTGGAGACAATGTTTTTTCTTCTCTTTCACATTTTATTTCAGTAAGAAGGTTACATGGAGGTAAATAATGTTTATTTTTTAAAAAATTGAGTTTCTGAATGTGCTTTCTTCTTTAGAAGTTGATTGAGAAATGAATGTGCACCTTAAAGCTTGCTTAGAACTTTTAATACTTTCTTTTTAGCAGCCTGATTAAAAAAATTGTACTTCTACTACTGTCTTCTTCAATAATTGGGTCAGAACTGACTGTTTTCTTTAACAGTTGGATCAGGAATGATTGCTTCTTAAAAACACTTAGATCTTCTTTAATAAACACCCCTAATTTTGGAACTTGGTCTTCAATTAACTATAATCCTGTCCCCTACATAATAAAATTTAATAATAATCAATTAAATCAATTTTGACAAAAGCAATTGTTCAGCTATTTCTTTCCCTTAACATTGACATTGGAAAGCAAGTGAAAAACCCAAATTAGAATCATAGTTTTTGACATTTCTTTTTAATTAATTTTTTTTTGCCAAAAGAAAAATAAGATAATCAGTTAATTACACTGATTTGATAAACACTGTTTGTTGTATTGGTGAGAGATACAGAGAAAAGAAAAAATAATTCTAACCAATTAAAACAAAAATTTAACAAAAATGTTAAATGTCTTATTTGTTTCTTCAAAAAATTAAATCAATGAAGAAATACTTAAAACCATTAAAAATTAGTGTATATATATTTTTTATGCTTTTGTATTTATTATTTCCTAAAAAATCTTACTATGTTTTTAAATAAAAAAGATTCTGAATGACTTTATAAATCTGTTGCATATTTGTTTTAAAATATAAAATGGACAAATGTAATAAAACTAACTAATTCAAAAAGATTTGACTACAGTTGCTACCATAAAAAACTTTTAGACATCTACTTAATTAATTACAAACATATATGTAAAAGAAATAAAAATAAAAATATTATTTAAATTTGTTGAAGGTAATGATCTTTCCAATTGCTGCACCAACAGAATAAAAATTTCACAAAAATTTGTATGTTTAACTATCAATTAAACAAAATAAGTCTCACTTTGTCTGAGATCCTAAACACTTATTTGGAAGACAGGCATAGACCATAAAAGCAACATTGTTTAAAATTTTCTTTCATTTTGTTTGACAGAACATAAAAATATTTATGAAATTTTAATGTTTGGGCATAGTTGAAGTGGTCTTTAACTTTCAACAAATTTCTATAATTTGCACACACACACACATGCACAAACTGTCAATCTCATATTTCCAATGTTTGCATCTACAGTTTCAATACTATGCAGTTAAAAAAAATTACAATAGAAATAAAATTTTAAACAATAATAAAATAAAATGGTAAAAATGTAGTCTTCCGAATAAAAGTATTTGAAAATGACAGCATTTTTATAATTATATGATAACATTAATCAATAAATAAAATTCATATTAAAATATTTTCAAATTTTCCTGTTTTAAAACCATTTCCACTGAGCTAAACTTATCAAATTTTATAACAAATATAAAATACTCATTCATACTAGGTATTTGCAAACTAAATAAACTATATTTAATTTTTATATATCACAAATCTTGATATGAAATATTGTAAAATAGATATTTTGTACTATTAGAAACTTTTTTTTTTAGTCATAGCACCATGATACCGATGCTGGCCATAAAATATGTTGGATATAATAGAAATATACTTTCCAATTCAATTTGTTAATTTCTGATTTACATTTTTTATGCTATTGTTCTTTATATACATTCTTTCTTTCTTTTTTGTAAAGGGTTTTTTTTTTGTTTTTGTTGTTGTTTTTAAGTGCAATTTTATATACAATTAAAAATAAATTCAATTACCTGTATGTGGAATCGATATATAAGTAAATCTATTTTTTATTAATATTATCATTTTATTAATTCTGCAATATCCCAAGAGATCTTCAAATGCAATTTTTAATTAAATAGAAAGATTTTCTCTTTAATTTTTGCAAAAAATATATTGACATGATTTTTTAATTTACACATATATTCAATAATATACAATGTACTTAATTATTTATCATTCTATGTTTTCACAACTTATATAAAATATTGCTTCATATTTACACATGTTTATTATTATTATTGTTTAGAAAACTCAAAATTAATTCAAGTTAAGAGTATATATATATAAAATTAAAGTTGGAGCACAAAAAGTAAGGAGACGGCAATGCAAAAAAAGAAATTGAAAATGTTTAGAAAGGCACTTATATTAAAGTTTGCATAAGTTGGTAACAATGAAAAAGAAACAAATATAATTTATAATAATGCATTAAAAATTTCAGATTTATTTAGTGAATACAATTTATGTCATACTTAAAATATTGGAATTTATAAGTTTATGGAAGATTCGTTAATAGATAATTAAAAAAAAACAAACAACAAAAACAAAAAGCAAAAGCAATTGAAAAGTATCACAAAAAATAAAAATAAAATAATAATAATAATAATAATAATAATAATAATAATAATAATAATAATAATAATAATAATAATAATAATAATAATAATAATAATAATAATAATAATAATAATAATAATAATAATAATAATAATAAAATGTTTGAAGATAATAAAGCAAATAAAGAAAATGATGAAGAGTTTAATAAAATTTCGCAAGACTCATTTATTTTACATGATCAGTAGCACTTTCTATTAAAGCTAACATTACACAAACTGACCTGTATATTCTAAATCTAAAAATAAAGGTTATTATTATGATCAAATTGTATATGCAATTGAAGATCAGCAGAGACTTGATATTACTATTCTTCACAAACTACATAAAATGGTGTTTTCTATTAAATTTTTTATCAGTCTCAATCCTTTCTTTGTAATCATACATCATATGTCAAATTCAACAATAACATTTCATCTAATTTTGAATATAATTTAGGCATTCCTCAGAGTACTATTTTAGCATCCATGCTTTTTAACATTTATATTGATGATCTTAAGAAGTGTCTGAACTTTTCTTATCTATTGTGATATATTGATGACTGTAAAATCTTTATAAGAATCACATCAGTGATTGACTGTGCTATTATTCAGAAAAATATTGGTAAATTTAATGCTTGGTGTGATCTAAATAATATGTCAGTTAGTTTTAGTAAATGTTCCCTTATTTCATATTCCTAAGAAACCCAAAGTTTTAATTTATTTATTTATTAATTCTCACAAGATTAATGCTGTTGTATCCCAAAAAAGGTTTGGGAATTTTATTTTCTAGTAATGGATTCTTTTTTCTGCATTTAAAAATGACTGTTATCAAAGCTTTTAAAATCATGGGTGTCATTTTTAGCTATAGTTATCCTTTCAATAATGATACAAAATTCAAATTATTTTTGTCATTGGTTCTTCCTATCATTGAATATTGTTTAATCATTTGGAATCCTAACTCTAAACAAGGACACAATTTATTATAATCAGTATTTAATAAATTCTCTAAATACATTGGAAAATTGTTCTTTACCCTTTTTTTAGATGGAAATATAAAGATCTTAAATATCTTCACAAAATCATAAAACAACAAATTCTTCTATCTGATATAACTTCAACAATTATAATTGGGTCTTAGGAGCATGATATTTGGTCTGCTTTTGTCTGTTGTAGTCAAACTTATCATTCCAATGTTTTTAAATATTCTCCTTTATTCAGACTACCTTCTTTGTATAATCAGATTTTTATGAATACTAATCATTTTCTTAAGTGAAAATGTTATTATTTATGAATCTAAAATTATTTTATTTGTTTACATTTTTTTTTACTTTTTTGTTTCTTTCATTTTTTTATTATGTTATATGCATTGTGTTTATTCCTTTTACTAATTTAATGTGTACTTGTAATCTGCTATATGCTGTTATTTAACACTTAAATAAATGAATTATTATTATCATCATCATCATCATTATTTTTATTATTATTATCATTATCGTTATTATTGTTGTTGTTGTTCTTATAATATATTTTATTCACTGTTGTTATTGAAATCTGCTTTAATTTTAAAAGAGCATATAATTAGATATATTTAGATGAGATTAAAAGAACACGAAAAGCCATATGCACACAAAAAATCAGGCATTTTCTTGGCAAATTTTAGAACCAAAAAAAGTTTTAATTATATGGAACAATTGATGCCTATCAACAAATACTGATAAATGCTGATATAAAATTTCAGCAAATTGTTCTTAAAGGAATAATATTAATTACGCAATATTTATCAAAATATAATATATGTTTTATAGGAATAATAGTAAAATATTTAATAAAAATAAAGAAAACTTTTTAAAGTTAAACTAAACTGATTTCTAAATTTGATACAATAATGGCTAAACATATAAGAAAAATAAAAAGTAAAGAATTAATTGATTACAATTTCAGATGGAAAATACAAAACAAAATTATAAATTTAATGAATAAAAAAAAAATGTACTGAAAAAAAAAAAAAAAAGGCAAAAAATTATTTTAGCTGGATGTGCTGGGATAAAAACCTCTCTACCCAGAAAAAAATAAAATAAAGAAAACAGTTGAAATTAATGATTACTTAATTGGATTAAGACCTATAGCAAAAACTATAGATTTTGATCTGAATTAACTTTGGGAGGAGGGGATTTCAAATTTAAATATTGGTTTGAATGACTGTTTAGGGCAATCCTACAGCCAAAGTGATTGGTGAAGGAAAGGATATTCAAACTAGAATTTTATTAAAGAATTATTATTTGTATCCTGAACTACATATCACTGAATTTATTAATAAGCTATATGCCTTTAACTGTTCCAACGGCATGTTATATTTTGATAAATTTAGTAGATGTGTAAAATATTTTTTGTTATTTTTCCTGACATGGAATATATTTAAAAAGCACTGAAATTTAATTTTGAAACCACTTTTAGGAATATGATGAGAATATCAATATAATTTTGACAAAATACCAGATCCACAAGAATAACTAAATGAAACTGTAGAAGTCCCTTAAATTAAATTAAGGGATTTTCTTTAAAATAAATTAATTTTTGAATTTGTTTTGTCTACGATTATTTGATACAAATTGTTGTTTGCTGCCAATAATGGAGACAAACGTTTATTGAAAATCAAATTAATTTGGAGTTTAGCTATTTCTTTATTAAAATGATTTAAAAATTTATTTTTTTTTCTTTCAAGAAAATAGTTTTATTAAATCGTAAAAAAGTTTATCTGAAATATATACGGTAATTGGATTTTCATTAAGTTTTAAAAAAAAAAAAATGAAAATCTTTTTATGAATATAAAAGATTAAATAATGATTCCCAAAGTATTTTTTTACGGATTATTTTTGAGCTATGATTGATAAAAGAATAATTTCAAAGAAAAATTGCTACAAACTGAGCAATATTATTGCTTTATTTGGATTTTTATATAAAATATGTTATTAAAAATATGAAAGAAGAAATGATAAAATGGATTTAAATATTAGTTAAGCATATTGAAAAATATTGAGATATAAATGGAAACAACTTGTTTAGAAAAATGAAAGTATTTTGTGAGATTTGCTATGAAAATTTATCATGTGCAATACCAATGCAGTGTTTAAATATACAATTAAAGATGTCTTTCCAAATTTGTGTGTAGTTTTAAGAATCTTATTACTTCTTCTGATTGTCATGTCTTTTGCACAGTGTACTTTTTTCTATATTATCATTATTTATAAAAATTATTTAAGAACTTTTATGAGTCAAAAAAGATTATTTTTTTAAAACATAAATTAGATGAAATTTTAAATTACAATGATGTAGTTAATAATTTTGCAAAACAGAAGAAACAGAAGCAAAGTCTACTAAATAATTGTACTTTATTGTAAATGTTAAGATAATTACCATACACATTTTTATTTCATAAATACCCATTCTAATGTAATAATAAATTTGTTTCAGCAGTTCTTCATAATTTCACCTTTATATGTTGAAGCATACTGTATTAATATCCATTCATAAATAATAAAATAATTGAGTGGTTGTACTTAGGAATTCATAAGAAGATTGAGCACCAAAGGTGATGGAATAACTCTATCCATAGATCATGAGCACCAGAATCAATCACTCTACCACTGTATTAAACCAGGCAGCATCAAATGTGATTATTATCTCATTAATGTTATCAGTATCTAAAATTTTTTACTTATAATTTTCACAAAAATCAGTTTCTCTTTTTACTTTTTCAATGTTTATTTTATGAAATTAAAATTAATTTATTTGACAGTTTCGATTGTCCAGCAATCTTACTCAGAGCTACAAAACACAAAAATTTAAAAAAGTATTACTTAAAGAAGAAGCTTATAAAATAATATATAAATAAGTATAAATACTTCAAATGATCAAATTTCAATGTTAAAATTTGTATTAAATTGATTATTCTAAATTTTTAATAAAGATCTGTAATTAAAAATTTATATGTAAATATTTATTGTAAAAATGGGTATTTGAGTATTAACTAAGCTATGACATACTACACAACCCACCGGTAGATATAAATGAGAAAGAACCAAAACAATGTCATGGCAACTGAAACATTGTCATGACTAATTGATAGAAGCGGTCAAGGTGTTTTCGTGGTCACCTTCGAGATTTTAAAATACTTGGGTGAATTCTGGGTAAACATCTGTCTTTTACCTGCTTGCGTTGACCAAGTGAGACACATTTTTTTTACAGTGTCTGATCTGCCATTGTAAGAATTAAATATTTTTTGATTGCTTATTTTATATTTTTGATCGTTGAACTATTGCTGATTTTATTTACTAATTTTATCAAATTTTATTACTAATTTATCAAATTGTATTTCTAATTTATCAAATTTTATTATTAATTTATCTAATTGTATTACTAATTACCATTTATGACTAATTAACTAAAATGTCTGTGCAAAAACCAAGAAAAGGGACTTACCTTTTCTCCGAAGTAGAAGAAGCAATTGAATTTCAATATCACACTATCTCATAAAGCCAGTTATTTGTAGCTCATAATTGAGAACAATTTGCTTTTTTTTTTTTTTTAAAAAAACAAAAAGTAAAATGTAAATAATTAGTTAAATACCCATTAAAAATTATAATGATTAGTTAATTTCTTTGTTTCAGGGTGAAATGATTAGTTAAATATCATTCTAAAAATTATAATGATTATTTATAATATTCGTTTTTGCTAAACTTTTTATCGTAGTTTATTAATAGTTATTATTTCGCAATAGCCAACATGGCGATGTCTTCTTCTTTGGTATTAACTAATTTTGCGATTATAATATTTATTTTTGATAATATGTTACTGTAATAAAATTATTATTACTTATTATTGCATTTCTTATCTGAGTAATTTATTACTGCTGTTCTTGAACAATAAATGCGTCTCATTTTTGGACTGAAAATTAGAAAAGATCATTCAAACGATTAGTTAAATATTCCTCAAAAAATTGTAATGATTATTTGTAATATATTCATTTTTGATAATTTTCTATTGTTTTCAGGGTCAAATGATTAGTTTTTAAATAGCGTTAAAAATTGTTAATGATTATTTATAATATTCATTTTTGATAATTTTTTATCGTAGTAAATTATCAGTTATTATTTCGCAATGGCTTCTTATCTGAAAATATATATATGATTCATTTATTTCTTTGTTTCAGGGGGGAGGGGTAGAATGATTACTTAAATATCCCTAAAAATTATAGATGATTATTTATAATATTCCATTTTTGATAACTTTTTATCATTTTCATGGTCAAATGATTATTTAAATATCATTAAAAATTGTAGATGATTATTTATAATATTCCATTTTTGATAACTTTTTATCGTTTACATGGTCAAATGATTATTTAAATATCGTTAAAAATTGTAATGATTATTTATAATATTTCATTTTTGATAATTTTTTTATCATTTTCAGGGTCAAGTGATTATTTAAATAGCGTTAAAAAAGAATTGTAATGATTATTTATAATATTTCATTTTTGATAATTTTTTATCATAGTAAATTATTAGTTTATTTCACAACGACCAACATGCCATCATTGGATGTCTCTTTCCCTATTAACTATGCTATGACATACTACCCTGAGGGCATACTATTCTAATCTTGCGATCTTCAAGGTGACTTCTCCACATGATCTGCAGGCAAACTTTACCAAGTTTGTTTGCAAATCACTAGGAGACGTTATCTTAAAGATCATAAGATTAAAATAGTATGAGTTCGGTGTAGTATGTCATAGCTTAGTTAATACTCAAGTATCTAAAATGTATATAATTTTTGTTAATAAAGATTTTACTTAAAATAAAATAAATATATAAATATACAAATTGTATGTTTATGTATTTATATATGTTTCGTAGCTCTGAAAAAGATTGCTAGGTAATCAAAACTGTCAAGATGGATTAATTTTAATTTAATAAAATAAGCATCAAAAAAGTAAAAAGGAAGGTGGATTTGTTTGATTGTTTTTATAATTTTATCAATGCCTAAAGAAAAATAAGTTGATAGTATACTTCATTATAATTTTATTTGAATAGATTTTTATTAGATCTAGGTAAAAGAGAAATAAGGCTTTTATTTTCAATTAGTTTTCAATAGAATCAGTTTTTTCCTATCCCTTACAAATTTAGTAATGTAGAATATTAAATAAAAATTTTAAAATTCCCATAAAATGCAAAATTAATGACAGTGACAATTATATATGATAAAAATAATTTAGTTAGCAATGAAAAAAAATATATTGAATCTCAACTGAACATATTGATGCAGTTGGATCTGAGTTCGATCCTAGCTTCATGGCATCTAGCCATAAGCCCACTTCAAACCCCTAGTACTAACCTTAAATTTCCGATGCAATGGGGTTTTATACGTTCAATCCATGGTAATTTTCATAAAGGAAACTTATTTTATAAATGCGTATTAAAATTAATTCTTTCAGATTTAAATTGATCAATTCTATTAATAAATTCATGATAAAATTATTCATGAATTTATATATATTACAACTGCATGGATTGTGCATATATATTTGTAAATATTTAAACATATATAATTGTTCGAAAGTTTCATTGCGTCTGGGAATATTTGTTTTTTACTTTTAAATAATTTGTTAAAGTTTTAATGATTAAAAGCTACATTCTTTCGATAAGCTTTCAGATTTTCCCTTTCCAAAAACAACAGTTAAAGTTTTATTAATTAGAAAAAAAGATAAGGATTTCCTAATTAAAATCATTTTCTGATTTTAAGAATTCATTTTCTAATTAGAAAATGAATTCAAGTTAATGAGTTTGAAAGCCTTATCAACGGAATGTATCTAAAAACAACTATAATGAAAGAAGCACTAGCCTGAAGGCATTAGAGGACAGTATATATAGCTCTGAAAAGTTTGGAGAAAAAAAGCCATCTTTGTTGCAGAAAAGTGCCAGTAAATTATGTGCTGTTCAAAATCATGAATTCAAAAAGTGTTCCTATCATGGTAAGGGGATAAACATCAGGAATCTGGCTATTGTTCCTGCAGTCCCCTAAAAATCTTCAATGGAGCTACTAAATTCTTTCCAGATCAATCATGCTGCTAAAATCATGAAAATTCATTAAAATACTGTTCAAGTAATCGACCAAATGCATGCCTACATTTTTACCAACCCAGATGTGTAAACTAAGGGAACCAGCCCCAGAAGAAATGGGTAATATATTTCCATAATGAACCTTAAACCTTCTGGCCAGTTTCTGAACTTTATTTTACACTTCCCTTAAGAGCTCTTTTCATTCTATAAATGTAATACTCTGTGAAATCCTTTTATTTATGCTATTTTTAAATTTATATAAATTCTCTCAATCTCTAGTCTTTAAACTTTCTCTTTTCTTACTTGGCGGTTTATTTATTATATTATATATATATATATATATATATATTTGTGTGCTTTATTAATGTCGTTCATTTTTAATTATATGCCAATAATCTTTCGACTCGATGAGCTCCTTTGTTTTATTTGCCTCACACAAATAATATAATATTAATTCTAATAGTAGTTCTCGCCCATTAGAACTAAATTTATAAGTTCTATCAATCATCGAGTCGAAAGAAATTATTACATGTTTACTATTTTTATAATTGGCTAATAATAAATTATTAGCTCCATTTCCAATCTATGCCCCAGCTATTTTCTCATCTTTACCAATATGTATTTATTCATATATATAATGTTAAAATATTTTTGCAAAAGGGCCGATAAAAGAATTAAATATACTCTAATTCAAATTTCAGTTAATTGCTATTTAGATTCAGGAGAGGCACGATGTTTGGGGCATAAGTAATATAATTTTATAAATGCTTTGAAATAGTTTTACTTAAAAGGTCATTTGACTTTAATTCATTTGATCAAGTCATCATGTAGAGCATTCTATAATTGGGTTTTAGTTCTCAAACGGTGACTAGTAAGTCATCATCTTCAACATTGCTGAGGTAGGGCAATCTTCCGCTCCGTTAGGCTGGTCGGTGAGAATATTTTCTGTTATTTTAAATTAGCGAGGAAGAAAGCAGTTTCTCTCCTGTTCATATTAGTCAAAGGGCATAAGATTTGTCAGATGCAAGCCGCCATAGGACTTCGATTATCGACTAGCTATCATCTTTCAATTTCACTTTATAGCTCATAATTCGTCAGCACCGTTGCCTCTCTGTTCCGGTAAAGCCCGCTCTAATCCTTGTAATTCATGATGAAGTGATTTGAATTAAGGTCCAACAAATTCTCAGTAAAAATGTTTTCCAATAAAGATTAAAATTATGCCCTAAAATACATATCTTGCTCTTCACGAATGGATTTGCGAATGTGAAATAAATATCACATTCTTTCGTATAAAATTAGAGTAATAATTTCCTTTACTAATGAATACCTTTATCTGCCTTTTATTTCTTGTTGGGGGCATAGACATATACTTTTAAATATTGTGTAATACTCATTGGCATATAATAAGGACCGCCACTCTTATTATAATTATAAACTTTGTTAAAGGCTAGAGGTGATTAATATAATCATTATTTAAAATTCAAATAAAACCAAATTATTATTATTAAATATTTTCTAAACACACTTGGTTTCTTAGTTCTTATTTCTTTTATAATTATTTTAATGTTAAGGCCCACTGTCTGTGTTGGCAACCCGAACATATACATGTGATTCGACTTAAAAGTATTTTAAGTTAATTAATTATCCGATATTAGTGTCAGTTCAGGGGTCTCTAATCCTCACCAACCATTGAGCTAGTTCCTTGGCACATAGCACTGTGCCATCGATTTAGATTCCTACTAATCTGAGCTGGTGAGTTGGGTTTGAATTCAGTTTGATTCAGCTGAGTTTGGATCCGACTTGCGTTTAGGTGGTGGTGTTTTTTCGACCGGTACAATATTCATACACGTACTAACATAATTTTGGGTATGCAAACATGTGAATATTTTCTCTTTTTTATTCAAATTATCATTATATTGTTTTTTTAAGTTACATAATCTATTTTTGTACTAATTATCTTTGTCAATATTTTAGTGTATATAATTTTTAACTCTTTGTATCCTAGGTTTGCAAGTTAGATAAATTTAATTCACACACATTATAACCAGCGCTTATTTCATTTCAAAAATCATTAACATTTTAAGAAAGTTGTAAAATGTTTTCTTTGTGTGCTAAAGTGAAAGTATATATTTTTTGACAAATATCCAAATGAGTAAGCAAAGACATTGACATATAGATGTGAATACATAAGCATATAAACGCAATGCTTTTTAATTTATTATTGTATTATTTTTCTATAACTATATTATTATATTTTTATCTTAATTTAAGATTAAATTGTACCAAAATGTATATATGTAATAAAGTAGCTGATAGTATATGTAGATTTCAAATATTTACACAAAGGCTTAGAACCAAATGGTTACAGATAGAAGAGAGATATGGTGTAGACATGATTACATTTCCATATTTTTTAAATTTCTGTGTTATTTCTCAAAAATCTTCCTTTTTAAATAACTTCATCTATCAAAGTCAATTAATAAATAATTTTTGTAATTGTAGAAAAATTGAAACAGATTAATGATAAAGGTGAATTTTATAATGAATTGTAATTTCATTGTTTTTCAAAATTGGTAATTAAAATTTCGGTTAAAATCATATTGTTTAAAAACAATACAATATTCGCATAAGAGGACAAAATTCTAATATTGGGTGAGATATTGCTATTTATAGCTATTGGATTCTGATTGTTTTCAATCATGAAAGTATAGGATTGAAAATGCTGTGTTATAAATGATTAAAAATATTTAATATTATTGCTCATAAATGGGTAATAGTATACCCAAATAAAATATCATTTTAAGCAAATATTATGTAATTACATTTCTACTAGCAATTTTTTCTTGTCTGGGTTTTAAAAATGTGAAAGACTTTAATGCTACTTTTGTTTTGATACTGCACAATTATGGTAAGCCAATTTGATTGGTCCATATTTTAGACGCAAAAATAAAATTGTGATAGTTAGAATTTTTTTTTCAGAGTTGCTTAGTAACTTATCGCATCTAATTTTAATATTACTTTTAATTTGTGATTTTTTTAAAAAAAAAAGTTGTATGCCCAAAGAAAGTTTGTGTTTTGTGAAAATGACCTTGGTATACTCATTTGGCTTCAATTTTTAAACATATTTTATTGTTCTATTTTTCATATATTCTGCTAATATAGATTTTTGGATTAATCCTCAGCTAAGTTCAGTAAAAAAAAGCTTTTTGAACAATTAAATAGAACTGTTATGGACGTTTTTTTTTCTCATTTGAATGTTTAAATGTCATATGATCTTTTTAAAACTAATATGTTTTTTAATTAATAAAGTTTTATTAAAAAATAATCAAAATTACATGTCAACTAAATATTTATAAAAATATATATATACACATAGAATTGATTAATAATTGTACCACAAATTGCACATTTTTAACTTGAAATGTTAATTTCAAAATTTCTCTCCCCTCAATATGAAAATGACAGGATTGGAATTTCGAATAGGATCATGAGTAGAAAGAATTTTATAGTGAAAACGTATGAGCAATTAATCATTATGAATGGGAGCATGAATTTTTCAAAAATAAAATTTAGGGGAATCTTTAGAAAAAATATCGAATTGGCATAATGTCTTTTTAGAGAGAGTTGAAATAATTATAAATAAACAAATATTCCTGACTAATCTTGATCCAGACTTTGGGAAAATGTAAAAAAGTAATCATTTCAAAGGAATAGATTTTTCTTAATATTTTAGATTCAAGAAACTATATTATAGCTTTGAGATATATTTCTATTCCAGGAATCTTGAAAATGTCTTCAGTTGTATCTGTTCTTAAAATTTTTAAAAGCTTTGTCAATAGATTATGTATATAATACTTTTATTCTCTCTCTCTCTCTCTATATATATATATATATATATATGTTAAAACGAAGATTTGCACGGGTTAAATATATAAAATACATATTTTGCGGGTTCATCCGTGTTAAAAACTTTTAATATCAATATACTGACGTTTCGACTTGGTCACACAAGCCATATATATATATATATATAATACTTTTATTCTACTTTTATACTTTCAATACATGAATAAAAATTTGTAGATTAAATTTTAGTAATCTGTTATTTTTATAGGATTTGTAGTAGTGTGCTATATGATTCTGTCTTTATATCAAACAATTCCATAAAGTGAACTCCTACCACCATCATTCAAATAAATTAAGTTATTGAGAATTACACAAGCCACTTTCAAGACATTTCTGACTTAATATTAACAATTTTTATTAGTCATTCACTAGATTAGAGATTATCCACTAATTAATAATACTTCTGTAATGTAATTTTTATTACATCACTTTCATGCAAGGTAGGAACTAATTTCTATCCACTTTTAACATCTTGTGGAAGGATGCAATCATAAGCATATGACAAAAGACCTATGAGAAAGGTTTCTATCCTCTTTTAAAATTTTGTTGAGGGGTGTAATCATAAACATATGACTAAAGATATGTGAAAAAGATTTTCATATGACTTTGGTCATATGTTTATGATTGCATTCTTCCATAAGATATTGAAAGCAAATGTAAACCTTTTTCATGTATTGTTGGTCATATGTTTATGATTGCACCCCTCTACAAAATGTTTAGAGTGGATAGAGACCTGTCCCTAACTTGCATGAGAGTAGTGTAGTGATTGCACTACAGAAATATTATTTCTAACAGAATATTATAATAGGTTAGGATAATTTAACTATGTTTAGACATCCATTTTGTTTTGAAGATTTAAAATGATCACATAGGAAGTGTGTTTTTAGTTTTTTTTTAATATTTATATTATTTAATTAAATAATCTTCCAAATTAAAAACAACATAGTCCAGACAAGGTTTTTTTAGCATTTCATTGACATGTGGTCAATTACATAATTATTAACATATGATTTTCTGAATTGACATCGAATATATTGCATATAGATGAATGGTATTACCATTTGATGACAAAAACAATGAAGTTAAACATAAAAGTTTATATTTTTGGAATAATATACAACTAAAGTATTTCAAACAAAAATGCAAATGGCTCATATTTGCTAATAATAGAAATATTGGAAAATTTAATAAATATTTGGAAATTATTAGAATAAATTTTGTCAGTTTCATACTTGTATTCACGAACATTCATTATGATTTAGTGGTTAGTTAAAATCAATGACAGATGACATCATATCGTATCTAAATGAGAAATACTCTTTTTAATGCTGTTCTCTTGTCATTTAACACTTGTGAATATGACTTTCAGTATTCTATTTGTAAAATATTAAGGATTTTAAACTTCTCCCTCGATAATTTAATATACAAATTAAAAAGCGTATGAAACACTTAAACGAGAAGCTATAAAGATCCCAAAAATTATTATATGCTAAGCGCTTTCGAGGCCATTTGTCTTATATTCATAGCCCTAGTTCTGCATCTCACATTACCACTATAATATGAGGCAAATGGCCTTGAAAGCGCTTAGCATATAATAATTTTTGGAATCTTTATAGCTTCTCGTTCAAGTATTCTATTATAAATTTAGAAGGAAATGACATCATTTTTAAAAATTCCTACCATAAAATTTTAAAGACTCACACAATTTCTGATTTGTTTTTTCCATCGGGAGGAGAGGGAGTTGATTTAATGTACTGAAAAATATTTCAAATATAATCACTAATAGTATAATAACTTTTTTAAAAATAATATTACTGAAAAAAATCTGAAATATAGTTGAAATTAACATTGAGTTGTTCTCAAAATATAATTAAATCCTGCATACCTCCATATATAGAGAGTAAAACATTCATTATAAAAGATCTGGCACTAATAAGATTAATTCTTATAAGGTTAATTTAGGATCCATTAATAAAAAAATTAATAAAGCTAAAAATTACATTGGTTATGTTAAAAATTGTTAACTGACATTTCTTTCAAGTCTTTAGAAAATAGGTGCCATTGAAAGTCTTCTAGCAATTTGGATTTTTATGTGAAGAAGATTTTCTTAAAATAAATAAATAAAATTAATAAAAGTTAATTTGATGGTATTTTTTTAGATCTTATTACAAAATAAACCATGTTAATACTAATACTAAAATAGTCTATTATATATCAACCATCTAAGCATAATTCGAAGCTGAACAGCTAAAACCTTCCAACTCTGACATTAATATAAATATTGTGAAACTCGTAATCAGCCAAATTCAAAATTACTTGCAATCTTTCAAGATCTATATTTAAGAATAAATTATTGACTATCTTACAAAATGATGAAAAGTGAAATCAATAGATAATGTTACTGATGTGTCTAATCCTCATGATGCAGTGGATAATATTAATTTGCTATGCTTTGGATTAGCTGCAATGTAACGTTCACTTGTTTTTTAAAAACTTCCATTTTTTTTGGATAACAAAGCCATAGCTAATTTACTAACAACTCAATATGGGATCAGTAAATGGATATCTAAATATTCTCAAATATAAGTAAAAGAAGATAAAAATTACTTTATGCTTTTTCTATGAAATATTGTTGAAGGACTTTTGCTCTGCAGTTGGCTAATAAGTTGATTTTGTCTTTTTTTCTTAATCTATGTAGACCTTATACTTAACAAAATAAAAATTTGATTTGCTTACAGTAAAATTCATATTTGATAACTCAAGAAGATTCATTATCATGTTCTAATAATATCCTACATAAACCAAATGCTATTAATAAACATCAAGCTCTCTTTAACAAACCACAAACTTCTGTCAGATATTTTTATCATTTAATAAAATCACTTAAATCTAAATTATTCATGATCTACAATTATGACTGACTTAATGGAAAACCTATTAGCATTAATTCTTAGCTGAATATTTAATTGCATAGGATAATTTAATTTTTTTAAAAACAGTAAATTTCATAAGTGTTTTTGCTTCTATATTTTTGGTAGATATAGACAGTTTTACAGTAGCAGTAACAGCCTTACCTTGCCAAAAGTATCAGTAAACACATTAAATATTACATATCAAAAATGTAAATCTTTTAATATGTTTTGATGATCTGTTAGTCTTCTCCAAGAAAATATTTCAGAACATCATTGTGAGTATTCAACACACTGATATCTTTAAGAAAACATTTCTCAATGCATCCTTTGGCATATCTATCAATATGGGAAAAATCATTATTAAGATGAATCACAATCATTCACCGAATGAATTACTTCATTATATCTCATTGAAATCATGAGCCTCTCTACTTTAAATTTTTAAATCTTATTGCATCTCTGCTTTGTAGCATGTGTAATAAAGTATACAAATTAAACCATATCTGTTTTGAGAGTCAACTATTTAAACCATAAGTTATAACATTTATTACTTATTATTACAGCTCAATTATCTTAAACAAGATCATTAATTACATCAACATATCCAGAACTGCATATGCACAATGTATCTTATGATTAAATGATTTTTTAACAATAGTGGCTTCATTGTGTTTCAACCTGATTATCTATAATTTTGCACAATCTTTAGCTCAATATATGATATTTCTTTTGACAACTAAGGCCTACAAATCAAAATATTAGTTTTTGTATTTTAAAATGTAGATGGTGATGTAAAATCAGACTCAACTCAAAATAATAAATGCACTTTGATTTTAACAGTGAGAAGATCAATAAACAAACATATTCTAGGATAATCTAATTAACAATTCTATAGGAATATTAAAAATTGCCAACAAAAAACTCCAACAAAAGAGCTATTATAGGTTATTGAGAAAACTTGTTTATCCTCAGAGATTGTCAATAGCAACAATTGATAGTTTTTTGTATTTCTTGGCAATACCAAAAGCTAAAAGTAATCACCATTTACATGGATATTATCTCCTCATTTTTATACTTTATTATAATAACAATCTATGGAAATAATTAACTCAATATATATATATATATATATATATATATATATATATATATATATATATATGTATGTATATATATATATATATATATACATACACTTTTATCACAGATTACTGAGGTTAAAGCATTTGAATATGAGTAAATAGATGAGAAAGTCATGTTATGTTCTTTATGTTAATGATATATTATTAGTAATGATTGAAACAAAAATTTTGTCCACCATTTCATCTAATTATCTGTATAATCTTGCATGTTACCACACATTTCTTTACATCACTATGACTCATACAATAGAAGCAGTTATATTACTCCATAAAATTATTCCAATAGAATCTGAAAATTCATTGATTTAATAAATTTTCATCTACATGAAATTGGAGAGCAACATATTTTCATCACAAATTATTACAAACTCCCAGTACTTACATGGTGATTTCAATTGTTCTTATGATGCTTTACTTCTATTCTGGCATATTCATTTTCTTGTAGCCATAGACTACATAGATATTTTAAATGTTTTTATTAAAGTTGAAAAATATATTTGCTTTTTTGTTAACTGTTGTTCCTTTTCAACTATAAGTATTAAGTCAACTGAAAGTAAGAGATACTTTTACATTTTCATTTACTGTACCAATACTTAAAACTTAAAATAATACAGATACGTTTTCTTTTATTAAATGGTTTTATTGAACATGTAATAAAAAGAAAAAAAGAAATGTTTCTTCAACTATAATTGGTTTTTTTAGATTTAACTTGAAATCAAAACATGGGATGGGAGTGTCCAGAAATTCATTCACCATGCTTTTATTTCTAGTTAAATCTAAAATCCTAATTGTGGTTGAGGAAACATTTTTTTTTTCTTTTTAGAACACAATCAATAAAAGCATTTAATATATTTTTTAATCTATATTATTTTATATTAATGTTTAATACTAAGATAATAAACAACATCAAATATACTCATTTTTTTTTATCGGAGGGCCCATATTTTATGTAACTTATGTAAAGCCACATAAACAAACATTTTTAATAAATTCGTCATCAAAAGAATAGTTTCGAATCATTTTAAAGTAATCCTAGAGCATAACTAAACTTATTAATAGTTATTTGCTTATTACTTTCTCAACATATGAAGTTATCTTACTATCATTATTTAAGGATAACTTACACATATATTCTTCACATTCCCCCCCAACTCCATTAACTATTGTTAGCTTAGGTAATCTTTAGATACTATCTGTTAATGTTTTGTAATATTTGTCTACTATTATTTAATTTATATCCCCAGACTAGTCTCTAGATTATGACTTTCACAGTGAGGAGTTTGAAATTGAATCTAGTGCACTTAAATCTTTCAAACCTATCCTGGCAGAAAAGAGTAAAAGATAACTGATTTAAAAATAATTACCAAATTATCAAAATAAGCAGTTCATATTGAAAAGTGATCGGTTAAAAGTTTTAAAAGTAAGCTTAATTTTTTTGTATAATTGTTAATTCTTGAGGCTAAACAAGTTTTTCATTAACTTATAATAGCTCTTTTGTTGAATTTTTTGATGAAGTAAAAGAATGTCCTCTTTTATTTCAAACTCAAGTTGTTATGTAAATCCCAAAAGCAATTTTTTATAGGTGTGAAAATGTTAAAAAGTAGTTCAGGTATGTCTGGTGTAAGATTGAGATAAAGGAAATGTAAATATAAAAATGAGTTATAACAACTTCATCATTGGATATGAATGCTACATATATTATAATCCATGCTACATATTTTTTATTTTTACAATCAGTGTATAGATATTTATCAGTCAACTTAGATTAACTTGGGATCATTGCCTTAAGAAAAGCTAAATACACAATAACTATCCCTAGTGATTGGCTATGAACTATTTTCTTTAAAATTTTTTTCCCAAAAACTAAAATTCAATCGGTTCTCATTTGAAAATTAATTAATGAGTATGGTTAGTACATGTTATAACAGTAAAAAAAAACACAACAACTATTTTTAACATAACATATAGAATTAGAAGTATGTAAAAATAACTTTATAAAATAATAGAAAAAATTAAATATTTAATATAAAATATTTTGTAAATTTGAAATTAAGTATGAATATTTAATTATTATAATATTAATATAAGCTTGAAGTATCAGCATAGAAATATAATGGGTACTTAAGGATTACTCAACCGATGACGTTTTATAATTACCGATTTTCCTTCCGGCAAACATCATCGATCATAAGATGACAATGTACGTTGTCATGTCAACCAAGACACTGACATGATTAATCCAATTTTGGGATTTTTTTGAACCATGAGATTTAAAAATCGGAGAGAGCTTTGGGAAATTTTGTCATTTGTCTGTCTTTTGCTACTAGTCCACCCCAATGGATGCTATTTGTAAGTAATTTTCATTTTTGTTTTTAATGAATAATGCCATTTTGATGTATATTATTTTGTAAATTATATAAAAATTACAATTAATTAATTTTATTTTTAATTTCTGAATTATATCATACAGAATTTTTTTTTTCGTAAATTCATTGGCAATTATAAAAATTACAGCTATGAGAGTAATACAATGCCTGATATAAGTGTATGCCGAGCTTTTGGCTCGTCAAAAATATCGGAGGCCACCCCCCACCAATTCCAGCGCTAGGCGCTGTATTTTATAATTGAGCATAATATAGGGTGGTTTTTATAAATTATAATATAGTTTTTTTTTAGACTAGAACCTGTTTTATATATTTTTAACATGAATAATTGAGTTAAATCACATTGCAAAATTTGTAAAGATAATATAATTTTTTCATACAAGTACATTTCTTTTAAATTTTTTTTTTGTTAGACCATTTTAATTAATTGTCCAGTTCGCCATTAATAATGCCAGATTCGCATTAAATTGGGAAAAGTGTTTTTTATTTGTATATTTATTTTAAATTAAAAAAAAAAAGTACTTATTTCTGCAATTATAGAATTACTATAATAATTATACAATTATTATTATATTAATTACTTTTAATTTTTAAATTATTTTGATGCATGCATGTACATTTTTTTATATTTTTTTTTAGTATTTGCCAACCAATGACGTATTGCCCTGAAGCCATATCAGTCTGATGTTGCAATCTTTAACGTGCTGGGTCCACATGATCTGTGACAAATTTTAGCTATTGCATTTGCCTGTAAATCACTTGGAGACGTTATCTTAAAGATCGCAAGGTCAGACTGTTATGGCTTCAGGGCAATACGTCATCGATTGGAAAATACGGAAGAATGCAATGTACTGATAAAAAAGAAAAGGAAAAATGGATTTGAAACTGCACATCATATGAAATGAAGACCAATTATACTATATAAAGACTTATTTTAAACTGTATTGAATAATTAATTATGTATATTTTTTCAAAATCTTTTTTTGAAGCGCTGGATACTTTTAAGTTGGTTTTGTATATGCATTTATATTTGTAAAAGACTAAAGATATCTTTTAAATAGCCCACACGGAACCAAAATCACTCCAACAGTTTCTCAGAGAGGATAATCAAAAGGCATTTTTACTATTGGATGGATAATAAGAATTTGAGCGATTTCTATCCTTCTATCTTCTAATTAAAAAAAGCTAACTATCCAATGACTGATCATTATTGGAAGGTTAGCTGAGTTGGTTATGGTTCGACTATCGAAAAAAGTTTTTAAATTTTATGAGATTTCTGGCCCAGATTCGAACTCAGATTGTAGCCACAATAGGTGGATACGTTACTGCTAGCATTACGAAACCGTTTATGTATTTGCAATTATACGTATTTACATACACATATATAAAGCACAACCTGCATATATTATACAGACATATATGTACAGGTGTGTGTTGTAATAAAAATATCTAATTATATTACTTTTCATTAATCCGTTTTTTTTTTCCAGAGGAAAGAAGAAAAAAAAAGCTCTAATATCAAGTACAATTTTCTCTTAATGCAAATTAATCCCAAGGGTTGTGATTAATAATTATATTATAGTTTTTAAAGATACAAAATGTTTAATTTTTATAACGGTCTAAAAAAAACATTTTTTTATAATAAAAAAAATAGATTATTTACGTTTCTTTGGAATTTTACTTGGAAAAAGCACAAAACAACTTTGTTTAAATGATTGCGTGCCTTCGTTTCTATGCTTAAACACATGCATTCTCTACATGCCAACAAAGCAAACCTCTTTGCAACAAGCTCGAAGTCATGTGGTTAACTCTAGACTCCAAGAAAGAGAGAGAGAGAAAGAGAGTTGGAGAGTAGTGAGTATGCTTCATTCGTATTATCATTCGGAATTTTTCAGCTCAGATTGCTTGCACTTCGACTTTATTTATTTTTAATTAGAGAAGTTGACCGACGAGCGTTATTCTGGATTTGTGGTTAATTAAATAGTTGAATCAATGAGTGTGGATATGAATGATTTGGAACAGTGGGCTGAGATATGTATAAAGATCGCGATTCACTAGTCGTAAACAATAACAATGGGTCAATGTTTAGCTTTTTTGAAGAGATGGTAAGTTAGATTCTTTATAATTATTTGTGAATGGTTTATTATAAGACACAGTTATCTTACGTTGTACGACTGCATTTTACGCACTCTTTTAACCTCTTTATTATTATTTGTTTTTCCTCTTTTAGTTTTATATAATTATTGATTGTTTTTAAGAGGTCACAAGTATTTGCATTTAAAAGGATTTGAGTTTAATTACTACGTTAATTTTGTAGTAGATTATTAATTAATGAAGTGGGGTGAGTAAAGAGTAAATAATATACCTAGACACGAAAAAATGATCGAGTAATTTAAAATAATAGTAACCTGGTTGAATAATATATATTTTTATCTTTTATAAAGAAATGCAAATTATTTAGAAAAGAATTTTGTAATTATATTATATATTTATGGTTTTTATGTATGAATGCCTAATTAAGAATAATAAACAAAAAGGGCTGATGAATTTTAATATTTAAACTTCCATTTACGTTTTTTTTTATTTATTATTATTCAAGAAGTCTGTAGATTTAAATATAAATTAAATTTTTATTAAAACACAAACTTTTTTTTTTGAAAGAGTTAATTTTGTTTTGATTTCTTCTTTTTTTTTTTTTACTCTTGGGGATAAAACTAATCGTGAGTGTCGTTTTTACAAAAGTATTTAATGAGTATTTTCTTATCGTTATTGCAGCTGTAAGATTCTTGGCAGGTACTAAAAAATAAAATAAAGGTAGCTAATTTGGAGAACTGTTAGACTCGTGGAAATTTTATTCTAAAGATGTTATCGTGTAATGAGTCATTGTCTATATTTCAACATTTTTTTTTTCAAACCATGATTATTACCTAAATTTTAGAACAAATTTATCTTGTTTAAATTATTATACTTAGAAATGTGCAACTGTATATATAAATTATTATCTTTGCAAAACGAAGAAATCTATCCATTTTAATAAGTTTGGTCTTTGCAGTTTACTTTTCTTACAAAAACCTGATGATGCATAATCGTCTTTGAGATCAATTAATATATATATAAATTAGTAGATGAATTGAAAAGAAAATTGCTGTGTGTATCTACCTTTCATTTAAATCTCACTATTTCGTATTACCCTGACCATTACTTTATAATAAATCGTCGACATGAAGTGCTGCAATTATTATTGAAAGAATTAACCGGAAGCAATGAAAGCATATCCCCGAAAATATCCTAAAGTTTTATTGTGTGCTTACTATCCCCTTTGCTAGGAGGCTCTTCGGAGTCATAAAACATACTAATTATGTGTAAAAACGTTTTATAAAAATCTTGAACAGTTATGAAGATCCAAGACATATATATTTATGTGTATATATATATAAACAAAATCGGACCAATATAAGCTGTAGTCACACTGCATGAACTATATGTTGTTCGTACTGAGAGCTTATATCTACCCAAACTTATTTACATATATTTCTCTATGTTTCAGTTTAATTAATTACATATTTTTGAATATCTGCAGTCATGTTAGAACAATCGTTAGGACAATTGCTAATTCACCGTTTATAACACGTCTAGCTGGAAACGAATTCTGGCTACTTACTATTCATGATTTTTAACATAAAATATTGAAATAGTTTATGGTTGCTTTCTCCAGTGCACTTCGACATAATATTTAGCCTGATGGCAGGCTGTGAATAACTGAAGTATTAAAAAAACAATACAATTAAGAAAAGAATGTAAAACAAACAAACATAAAGATAAGAAAAAAGTACAGTATTTTCTTAAGAATATTGTTAGAGTTGAGAAAATGAAAGTTAGTATAGATTTTAATTTAAAATCAGAAGAATAATCAGTATATGAAAAATATTATATCTAATTTAAAGAATTGGAATATTCAGACCCCATTCAAGTTTTTTGCTATGAATTTGGTTTTATATTTAAAAAAAAAAATCAATTCTAAAAAAATAATTGCCACACGTGTTCACACACACATACACACAACGATGTGTGCTTGGATACCCTGCTGACTAAAAGTGACTACAAAATTTTATTTTACACCATTACATATACCCACATTAATATATACGAATTTTAAAAATAAATAGATTGCTTTCATATATGTATATATAAAGTTTGGGATACTATTCTAGCATAATTGGCAAGTGTTTAAACCTCTAGCATACGTGAGAAGATTATCCAAAATACATGTGTAGCAAGAAAGACCATTTTTATTTTACGTTAAATAGCAGTTTACAGTCTACTTTTTTGGCCATACTTTAGTTAGATTATATTACATATTTAACAATGATGGTAATATTTGTCAATTCATGTAAGATTTTGGATGAGACATACTTATAGCTGTTTTCATATTTGGCATTTAATGTTACATTACTGCTTTAATTAAATTCAACATACATAGGGAGTGTGTATTAATACATTCGCACTTATAACTTCAAATATTTATATACAAAGCTTGGGCCTAATATGATTAATAGATTTCCCAATCTGTAATACATGTGATGATGCTGTTTTGTTGATATGCTTGTATAATATAAGAGGATTGGTCAGTTATTTTATCTCGGATATCTTACACTCTTAAAATACTTATATGCAATCGAATGTATTAAAATGCACTTACTGTTTATTTAAGCAATGGCATCAATTACTGATGACAATATAACTGACATTTCATCTATTTATAAATTTTTCAATATTGGAAGGACTGTATGATTGTTTTTTACCATGCTGTTTGAAACCATGTTGCTTTTATACTGCAGTGATTCTCAATCACTTAACACTATCTATTAAAACACAGTTTAAAAATGAATACAAGACATTCATAAGATGTGAATGAAACAAATAAACTAAATCAGAATAAAAAACATTATTCAGACAATAAAGATGAGAAAAAAAAGTATAGATCCTACTTATGAAGATAAAGAAAACAAAGTGTAGCTTTGTAAAATTTTCAATTTATGATGAAAATATAGTTAGCTCTGATATCTTGCTAAACTTATACTCACTAGAAGTGAATCCACAAGAAGGCAGAGTAGGCATGATAACAAATGGATATATGAAAATCTGAACTTAATATCAAAAAATTAAAAGAGACCACAAGAAATTTTCAAAGATATCTGTATCCAAAGTGAATCAATAAGAGTAAAATCTAAAAATTAACAACAAAACAAATAATTGTAATTTAACATCTATCAGTATTAATATACTCTATAGTCATAATTTTAGTTAAAATATGATTTTGGGGATATTACAGTAATTTTTCATCATCATCATCATTACTATTATTATTTGTACTTATTAATTAAGAAAATATGAGAACCCTACTCTATAATTATGAAATTATATAATTTTGCAAATATAGAAAAAAAAAAAGATTTACTTCTTTCCATTTATTATGATTTTTAAAAAAATTTTCAGACCACTTTATATATATAATATTGTTAATCTCTATCTAATGTACATGATGAACAGACTAATCTCTCATAATCATATGTTTAAGCTAAGATGTAGCTACATTGAGTATGCTAGGACAGAAACACAAGTATTCCATTCTACAATAAACAGTAGAACTTTTTATATATAGATTCATGCAATATATTTTATTTTAAAGTATGAATTTATGCAATTTAAGAGATAAGTCTGCATATCTACACTAAAGAACACAAGAATTCACTCACAATTTTTATTATTATATTCAGTGCAAATAGTAAACAAATAGCAGATATATTAAACTTTATTTTATCATCAGTTACTATATCAGATATGACAAACATGAGGTCAGTGAGAATTGTATGCCTGTCTTTCATATATTGTAAAGAGCCACACCATATTTTAAGTACCCAAAAATAAGCACATATAATAGTCAAATTTTATTTAATTGAATTAATATGATAATATATTGTACACAAGTTTTAAGTGCTATATAAAGTGTATAAGTAAATATAATTAAGAGAAAGAAATAAGATACAAAATAATTATTTCAAAATGTTAATAATAAAAATTAAAATATAACAATAAAAAATTCATTAATAGAAAATATAACATTTAACGAAAACTTTGATCATATCTTTGAAATTTGGTGTATAATTTGCTAGTTTACAATAATTCTGTGAGATGCTGATTGGTCAACTGTGAATGATATTTCAATGTCACAAATTTTGTTGTGCAGTACAATGATTCATAGCAATATGGATGGCAAAAAACTTTTTTTAAGTGTGGATATTTTGATTCTGGCATAAGTTTTCAAAATTCAATTAAAGAAATGGATTTGTGGTGCATTTATAATGCTTGATTCTCTTTCATCTCTAATAACTCCAATTCCCAACTGCTTTTTTGACAAGTATTATTTCAGAAATTGGAAGTCAATCTTCAATAATATCACATATAAATAGGTTCAAAAATAGGCAAATTATTTAAAACTTTTCAAATCTTCAAACCTACATTTGAAATCCACTTGCAGTACTGCTGATTTCTCTTAATATTTATCTAATTTTTCTTCTTTGATATTAATTATATTTGCTTTTACTCAAGGAAAATGATGAAATATTCTGGACTTAAGATCCTAAGTAAAAATCCAAAGTTTAGCTTCAAAACTAAATACAGTTTGTGACAAATCTTTAATCATTTTCCCCATTTCTTATAAGGACAAATTAAGTGCATGCAAATATTCTATAATGTTTAGTCAGAAAGCCAAGTTTCATTTTTTAATTCTGAGTACTTTTTTTTTAAATGTTGTGATAGGATTTAGGAGTTTTAAAAAATGGCTCTAAACATGACAGCCATCTTATAACAGATCATTAGGAAAAATCACTGGATAATTCATGTGTTTTGGAATTTCTTCTAATTAAATTTATAATCTGTAAAACACTCTTCCACATATTTGCTATGAGATGTTCATGGTGAATTATGCAGTAAAGAGGTACAAAAATTTTCATGGAATTTTAGAATCATTTAAAAGACTGACAAGACCTAAGTTTTTTCTTACCATTGTAGCAACTTTGTCAGTTGCAATATTTACAAATTTATCATGAGGCAATTCAAACCTATTCATTATCTTTTCAAACACATTTTTGACATTGATTCTGCAAGTTGTTTTAGTAAGAACTTGTAGGTATAACATTTCTTCCTTCAAATTTTACATCTACAGATACATAGCTGACAAAAATAGCCAATTATGGAACATTCTGAATATTTGGAGACTCCTTAAACTGAACACTGCAACACAATTTTTCAAATCACACATCAAACTATTTTCAATATTTTTACTAATTTATTAATATGATGCTCAGTTGTAAGGCATGATATAGGAACTTATGTGATCAATTTAGGCAGTTTTGTATTATCTGGATTCAAAACTTAAACACTTTTAATAAATTCTCTTCCATATGGATGTTTATATCCAAACTACCAAAAAACTAGTTTCATTGGCTCATACATCTTCAAGACAAAAAAGATGAGAGTCCTTGTTGCTTATGAAAATCTGATTGCAATTACTTCAGTTTCTCTGTTTGCAATTTTGAATTGGGTGGATATTGAATTGAAAAGTGGGAATGACTGATTTCATAATATCAACATAAACTGCTTACTTTGTAATTTGCATATATAACTGTACAAATAAGACACAATGACTTTCCATTATTGTCAATAAAAAGCAAATTTTTCTGCCTATTTCTTTCTGAAAGCTTCTATTTTCTTGTTTGTAATTTCATTTTTTGAGGTCATGTTAACAAAACATTTAAATAAATTTATTTCCATAGTCTAAAATTCAAACAAAAATACATAAATAAATAATTAATTAAAATAAAAAGATCTAAATATTAATTCTTATTTTAAAAGATTCATAAAGGGCACACAAATTGTTGAAGAAAGAGGGCTTCTTAAAATAAAAACAATTTACAATAATTAAAAGCAATTTTAGACTATATTTATTTTTGTTTGACATTTTCCTGATAATTCTTAAACATCTGTTTTATTATTATTTATTTACCACCAAAAATAGAAACAACACAAACAAAATCAAGAAAATGCTTTCCAGTTCTATTTTCAAGAGTTTTTATACAATTGTTTAAAAAAAAAAAACATGTACCTCTAAGTGCACTAATTATAAACAATGTGACATTGTGAAAAAATTACATATCATAAACAAGTTCAAATTGCTTACTAAAGCAATCTACTTCTCAGATTTTTTGAAAAAATATGAAATAGAACATTTAGCTGATAGGGAAACTATCATTGAAATCCACAACCACAAAATTGTACAAATCATAAATATACATGTGATCATTCCATACACACATGTAGTAATTTTTATAAGATTTGGTAGATGTTATTAACATACCATGTTCCAGTATATTTGAAAATAGTATATACATATATACATGATATAGTTTGTAATAAAATAAGTAATAAAAATGTTTGATAAAAATTTCTATCATATTACAAATTTTTGTGCAATTAAAAAAAAATGAAATAATAAAAATAAAATCGGATATCAATAGGAGCCACATTGAACTTGACTAAGAGCTGCACGCAGCTCACAGAGCCACCTGTTGCATTATATGATAAAAACATTGAACCATTCTGTGCAGGACATGTTATTTGAGCTAACTTTTCTTTTTAATTGCTTTGAAAAATTACTGAGCTTTACATCAAGATGAAATTTTATTCTAAATATTTAGATTTTAAAAGTCCAACTTCTCACACTCTTTTTCAAAAAAACCTTAGTAACAGTTTCAGTCGAATTTGAAACATTTTATTTTTACAATTAAACCATTATTTTCATTATCTTTATAATATTTATACTAAATATAAGTTTAAAACCAAAAACATTGTAAAAAATATTATTTGAACTTTCAAAATAGAAAAACAAAGCATTGAACTGGATTCTAATGATAACAATGGCTTTTTTCATATTGGATTCTAATCTTGTCTTTTTATAAAAATTACTGAATGAAATATTTTTTATTTTAATAAAATTTTTAAATAAAAAATAAATTTTGTTTAAGCTGTATTATTATATATAAAATAGACCAAGAACATTATATTGCTAGTTGATTTGTTACAAAATACTACAGTGACTTTCAAAACATCTACCTTAAAAATGTTTAATTAACCCTACTCAGTCAGCAGCATGGAAAAAGTAACAAAATAAGAATACCAATTTCTGTACAATTGGTTAGACATCAAATTTGACTATGCCGCACCCTTGGTAATTGGGTGAACTAAAATTAAAATTTTTTATTAAGAATTTTGAAGAAAAATACATCTATAAAAATTATTAAAGAATAGAATACTATTCGTTATTAATCTTAAATAATTTTTGTAGATACAAATTAGAAAATTATACATATAAAACTAACAAATATGTATTTATACATTCATTTATTTTTATGAAATAAAATGAACATTATATTAACAAAAAACAAAACACAATTCTTTAACAAATTATAAAACATATAAATAAATATATATCATACTCAATGTTTGTATTAATTTGTACCTTTAAAAATTATGTTAGTGATACACAATATCTAAAAGGTTGCCAACCGATAGTCTAGATAAAAGCTGGAGGCATATACTTTGTGCAGGAAATTGTTCCAATCAACAACAGTTTTCTTTGATGAATGTAACTGGTCTTTCCCCATTAGATGGTAATTAGTTCCCTATACCAGCTATAGATAAATCTGAGGGTAGTAACAAACAAGATTTTTGAGACTTCTAATCACATTCCTTTATAAAAGCATATTTTCCAGAAACATGATTTCACATTATACTGCCATTCTGTTCTTGTTTTTACATAAAGTCTCATACTGTGACTATTACACATTTTTCATGTGGTCAGTGTCCCATAATTTTGGACATGCTGCACTGTATGTTTTCTTTCATTGGAAGATCCCAAATTTTAATCAATTTGTGGAAAATTTCCACACAAAAAATTAAAATACAAGCTCAAGAAAAATATTACAGTAAACGTAATAAAATGCTGTCAAATAATGATAATAGTGTTTGCAATGTGTTTATAATCATATATATATATATATTGAACTGGATACTTTATCCGATTCAAGGGTTCTATCATGTAAATTAGAAAAAAAGAAAAACCAAGTTTTATATGTGCAATAACACACATACTTATTTATTTTGAAATCTTATATTTTTAATTCTAAGTTGATTTTAGTATAAAATATTTTTTTTATGACGCTTGTTTTCTTTTAAAATAATTAAAAGCAAACAAAGTTTAATTAGTGCTCTTATATATATTTTATTTAAACTAAATAATAATCATTTTTGTAAGATAAAGCCCTGTAAGATATTGTTTTTTTAATTAAGATTGAGCGGGAGATAGAGATTTACCTTGGTTGAAAGTTGCAAAAAAAGATTGCGCGGGAGATAACAAAGGACATAAATAGCTGGGTATTTTATTTTTTTTGATTAGAGAGGAGGATTCAAAGAGACTATTCTGTTTATTCAGTTTTTATTGCTCAGCTTATTCAGCTTCTTCTTATTGAGGATCAATCCAGATTTTAGCTGTTATTGAACTGTTGCATTGTGAAAGTGACTAAATTTTTTTTTTGATATTGGAGCCACAGGAATCATCAAGTTGAATTTCCGTTGACCGACAATAACTCTATTTGCCACGATAATAGCAGTCATTCAGACGCCATGCCTGTAATATATGCCACGAAGAATCTTCACAACATGATGGGCTGAGCCTTTCCAAAGATGAACCTCCGGACCTCCAAATTGTGACTTCAATCATGACCTAACTGTCAAGTCCAGAGTGGATCCAGATAATGCCTCCAGACTTCAGAACCTGTAGTAAATGACATCAGTTGTAGAGGACTCTATAAACCGAACTTTGTGTGAACAACAGAAATTAATAATATCTTGAGGTAACTTACCTTTCCATATCAAAATCAGAGCTAAATCTCTAATTAAGTCTCTCACAAATCTCAGCTTAATCTTAAAAAGAAATTATGTTTATGATGTGTAATTTATCAATTGAAATATTAATGTATTTTTGTTTATTTTACATTATAATCTTAGTAGCAAGATTTTCAATCTTAAAATGTTGCTTGTTCGAGAGTGTAGGGTGAGTGATATTTTATATGCTTAATAATTTCTCAGTTTTATGATTAACCCTTGTTAAATGCTCAGACCGACCTTAGTAGTTTTCTTTTATTTTTGTTTGTTTGTTTGCTTTGGCATTAAACTAAATCAAACTTGGCTTTGGCTAGCGATTTCTAGGATATATGATTTATTTATTTTTTTGGTAGAGATTTATTTGCTATAATTCAGATTACGTAGTTCATGTTTCTTTCTTGTGTGAGACTAATCTTGGCTTGTTTCAATGTACTTGTCCATGAGAATTTTGCAGAATTATGACATTCTTGGTTCCAACATTTCTTTTCGGGACTAAGAAAAGCTCGTCTGCGCTGTCCCGTTATTCTCCACAAACATCTATCTTGCTAAGTCTCTATAGGGAAAAGGGAATTGATTGGGCGAACCACTAGCAAAAAGATATAAGCCATTATTGTGTTATAGATAAGAAATGAACTTGTCTGCCTGGGTATTTAACATAGTTCTGCTCGCATACACTCAATGTTAAGATCTGCTAAGTAAATGTAGATCAAGTTTCATGTTTATTTTGTTATTATGTTTAATAAATTTAAAAGGTTCTTATAAGTATTTTGGCTGATGTTTGTCTCAGTGTTTTCTCAATTGTCTGAACCACATTCATTAGTTTTTGCTCTCCCTGGGTTTAGTCCAGCGCATTCGATTTGCATATCCTGTAACCCCTTAAAAATAAATGTCTAGTTCCAAATTTCAGACTAGTGGCGCCCTGGTGGTCAGTATATGCGAGTCTAAAGCTTTTGTCTGGTATAATATATATATATCATCAACCATTATCAATCCACCACAGGATGAAGGTCTCTCCAAGTTCAATTCATCTTTTCCTATCTTTAGCTTCTCTTCTCCACATCACCCCTGCACACTTTCTTATTTCATCCATCCATCTCACATGTGGTCTCTTTCTGGGTCTTTTACAATCTCTTGGAATCCAGTTTAAAATTTCAATTGTCCATCTATTATCATCTCTTCTAACAATATGTCCAGCCCAACTCCACTTCAGTCTTTTTAATTTTTTCAATGAGGTCAGTAACACCTGTTTGTTCTCTTACCCATACATTGCATTTTCGATCCCTTCTTGTTACTCCCAACATGCATCTCTCCATACTTCTTTGAGTGGTCTGAAGTCTCTGTATTGCTCTTCTATTAAGTGTCCAAGTCTCAGATCCATAAGTAAGAACTGGCAAAACACATTTATTAAAAACCTTTCTTTTTAAACACATAGGCATATTTCCTTTTAGTATCAAGTTATTTCTACCAAAAGCACTCCAACCAAGTTTAATTCTATGATTAATTTCATCCATTATGTTTCCATCTGTATTAATAATCTGACCAAGGTATTTGTAACTGTTAACTTCTTCTAACTCATCATAATCAATCTTTATTTTCATATTTTGAGAAAATCTATTAAACATTACTTTAGTCTTTTTAACATTTATCTTTAGTCCTACTTTCCTACTTTCATCTGATAACTCCTGCAACATTTCCTGTAGCTCTAAAGCATTATTTGCAAAAACAACTACATCATCTGAAAAAATCTAAATGACTTAAATAATCTCCATTTACTTTCACTCCTTTAGCTTCCCATTTTAATCCACAAAATACTTCTTGCAGCACTGCTGTAAAAAGTTTTGGAGATATGGAGTCACCCTGTCTTACACCCTTTTCAATGTTGATTTTCCTACTATCATTATGTAATCTAATTGTTGCTGTTGCATTTTTATAAATATTCTTCAAAATATGACAATATCCTGGATCTACACCTTGATGATCCAATGCTTTAATCACTGAAGAAATGTTTATAGAATCAAATGCCTTTTCATAGTCTACAAATCCTAAGCATAATGGCAACTCATATTCATTTGTCCTTTCTATAATTTCTCTCAATACCTGGATATGATCTACTGTACTAAAACCACTTTTAAATCCAGCTTGTTCTTTTGGTTGGTGGAAATTCAGTGTTTTCTGTAGACGAGTTGTAATTATCTTAGTAAAAATTTTGTATAAAACTGATAAAAGACTGATAGGTCTGTAATTTCTAATATCTTCTTTATCACCTTTTTTAAATATTAATATTAATACTGCATTCTTCCAATCATCTGGTACATCTTTATCATTTAGACATTTGGTATATAACTTTGCCAAAATTTTTTTCTATTTCTTCACCTGCTTCTTTTAATATATCAATTACAATTCCATCATTACCTGGAGCCTTCCCTTTCTTCATAAATTTAATTGCATGTCTCACTTCCTCATTCAAAATTCTGGGCAATTCAGAAGATATAATATGTATAGGAGGCACTTGTTCTTTATTACTATATAATTCTTGATAGAAGTCTTCTACACATTTTATGATGTCATCTCTCTTTTTAGTAATAATGCCATCTTTTTTTCTTATTGCAGATATAAATTTCCTACCAATACCAAAATGTTGTTTTACACTCTTTAGACTTTTATTCTCTTCTACAGCTTTCCTTGCTAGTTCACAATTATACTTTCTTATATCATTTTCAACTCTTTTCCGGACCATTTTACAAAATTCGAGATATTCAATCTTTTTTAATGCATCATTGTTGTATATCCTCATATTCCTTCTTTTCTTCATAAATTCTCTAGTCTCAGTAGAAATTTTATTGGTCAATTGCTGCTTTTTTCTACCAGCTATCTTTGTTGCAGTTTTTAAAAGTGTATCAGTTATTTTCCTATTAATGTCATTCAAATCTGAATCATGTTCAAAATCTACTAATACTTGAAACTGATTTGTAAGTTCTAATTTAAATTCATTAGAATGTTTCTGAAGATTAGGAATATCAACTGTAAATATTGTTTTTCTTAATAATTTTTGTCTCTCTAGTTTTGCATTAACATGTATCTTACATCTTACTAATCGATGATCACTTCCTGTGTTAAATTTATTAAGAACATTACAATCTTGAAATATGTATTTACTGTTAGTCAAAATATAATCCAATTCTGCTGTACCTTCATTTGGATGCTTCCATGTCCATTTCCTTTTAACATTTTTCTCAAAAAAAGAATTCATAATATAAAGTTTTTCTTTTTCTGCAAACTCCACAAGTCTATGTCCTCTCTCATTTCTATTACCATAACCAAAATTACCTACAGCATTTTCATCTTTCATTTGTTTACCAATTCTAGCATTAAAGTCTCCCATAACAATTTTAAAATGTTGTTTACTCTGATCAAAAGCCTTTTGTACATCCATATAAAAATCTTCTATTACTTCATCACTATGAGAACTTGTTGGGGCATAAACCTGAATTATCTGCATTTGGTATCTGCTATTAAGTTGTAAAACTAATCTTGCCACTCTGTCTGATACACCATCAATCTCCACAATGTTATTCTTCCATTTTTTATTTATAATGAATCCTACTCCACTTGTATTTCCAATATTTGTGCCTTTATAGTAGAGTATATGTCCACTTTTTAAATCAATTGTTTCTTCACCTTTTCTTCTAACTTCACAAAGTCCAATAATGTCCCATTTAATATAAGACAGTTCTTCTTCTAACTTTTGCAATCTTCCTTTACTTGAAAGTGATCTGCAGTTGTAAGTACCTAAATAAAAAGTCATCATCAAATGGCAGCCTGAGTCCAAAATCAGGGGATTCTTAGCACCCTCCACCTTTGGCCACCAACTGCTGCCTTGGTTGGTGACTTTACAGCCTCCTGGGAATAAGGGCCATGATTTATTTTTGTCTGTCATGATTGTATATATTGAAAAAATATTCTTAAACTCGGAGGTAAAAAGCCAATAAACTCACCACGCTGGCTAATGCATGTTGGTGAGCAGCCCATCCATGTTCGTATACTATATGAATAATCACATAGTAATAACAGCTGCAATGACAAGAACGTATGGAGTGGACATTAGGAATTTGCCCTGCTCGGTTCCTTTAAGGCCTCCAAGAGGAATCAAAGGGTCTCCTTTCAGTTAATAGCAAACTCCTTTCTGCAGCCATATATATATATATATATATATAGCAAACTCCTTTCTGCAGCCATATATATATATATATATATATATGAATTATATGATGTGAATGGAATTTATAAGACATTTAGTAATATTTTTTAAAATTAACATTTTTTTAATATTGTTTAAATTTAACAAGTAACACATATTTGGTAAAATATTTTTGAAAAAATAAATAAATACTTGAGATCTCTGAAATTGAATAATTAAAACAAAAATGCCTGGCAAACTTCATATTAAAGATACTACAAATGTACCAATTTTTTTATCTAATAAAAATCATTTCTAAATAATAGTTTACAAATGTGTTGCATAAAAAAGCTTAAAGATGTAAATAAACTACTGAACATCACAATTGTTTTCCTTTAAAATTCTAAAAAGAAAAAAAAGTTTGCTTGAAAAAGCCTGAGGTCAAATAATTGCTTTGTATTATGATACATTCAATTAGGGCATTTGAGCTTGGAAATTTGCATGAGATCTGTATTATACTGACATCTTCAGATTTTTTAAAAAATTAATAATTTTATTTTCAATTTCTACCACAAAAAATGCAAAATGACAAACTAATATTATAGATAATCACAAAAGAGTCAGGAAAAAACAAAGCAATAATAAAGTTATTATAACACTCTAAAATATCTCAAATTAGTGACTTAGTAGCAACTGGCAGGGAGCATGTTAAATACCATTAATACAATCTGTTTGTTGTTTAAATTTCAAAATTTTAACTTAGTGACTTTATTTTAATAGTTTTCTTTACAATGGCTCATTATCACAATAGGACATGTTTTTATGTGTGAAAATAATTTTACATATTTAAAGCATTGATCTAAATACATATATAAATGTGCCACCTATATTATTTATTATCAGTGACTATATAATAAAAATAATTGAACCATTTGTAACAATTGATGTGTTTATGCAGAATTATTTTGAGAAAAATGAGTGCTATATGATTTTAACTTGTGTGTATGAACTATAGTGAAATAATCTTTATTAAAATAAGATCATAAAATTAAATATTCAGATGTTAATATTAAGTAGAACATTTATGATATTTAAATAACACCAAAACTTAAGGCAGCTGAAAGAGCAATAGCTTGAAATATATGTTCTACTGATGTTAGTTTAATTTTTTTGCAATATTATTACCGCTGGTATTTTAACAATTTGTTATTGTTTGAAATTTTTGATAGAAAGACTATTCCTGGTGTAGTGTATATTATTCCTTGTTTTTGTAAAAAGGTATATATATATAGGTCAGAGTAGTTCGAACTTAAATGAAAGAATAGAATTACATAAAATTAGAGTTAAAAATAAATATATCAGTTCTGCTTTATTAGTCATAAAAGAGATATAGGCCACACTATTAATTTTGATGAGATTAAAGTTGTCTTTTTTGAAAGAAATGAAACAAAAAGAAGAATTAAAGAATCTTTATTATTAAATATTTATGATTCTGAAGCAATTAACTTGTTTAAAGGTTCTTTTAATATTAAAGGTTTGAGGAATATAAGTGGGAGTTGTTGATAAATGTAGTACAATTTTGTTGTTATGTTTCAGTCTTTCACACTTGGCTAGTTTGGTTTAGTTTTAAATTTGGGTAATTTTGATTTTATATATATATATATATAATTAAAAACCGATCATTACTTAGACAATTTCGATATCAATAACAATCAACAATATGTATATATGTAAATTATAATATATGTATATATCAAAGATAATATGTAATGAAATATATTCTACAAGAGTATGTATGTAGACAATTATCAATTATTACAATAATACATTTTTGATACAAAACAATATTTGTTACTTTGCTAAGTCAGGCTTTCGATTCAGTGTATCTTTATCAAAGTGTGACTATAATGAATATTAGCAAATACATTGGCATAACCAGATGTATATAAATATACATTAAACTTGTCATAGATTACCATAGATTTGCATGTGCAAATTGACCTAGAAATAGGCTAGGTCATTAGGTTAAGCGATCAATGCTGAATGAAAGAAAAACTATTGGCTGTTATATTTATGGAGTTTTTAGAATTAATTATGTGCCAAGCTTCTTTTATTTTGCATTTTTTATTATTACTGTCTAAGCAAATAATTTTAGCATCAGCAGGTTTAAACGAATAACCTGATTTGTTTTCATGGCCTGTAAACACGGAGCAATAAGCATTACTGCAATTAGCTCTGTTATATAGATGAACAAGCTGAGTGATTCACAATTTTAATTTTGCATATGTGTCTCTATTGCCAATTTTGAAATGTTGGATACTACAGAAAGACACATGCAAACATAAAATCAAGAATCACTTAGCATGCCTATCTATATAATAAAGCTAAAGGTTTACATCTCAGTGTTTTTGCAGACCATGAGACAAAAATCAGATTCTTTTAAAACTGGTGATGCTAAAATTATTTGCTTAGAAAATAATAATAAAAAATGCAAAATAAAAAGAACTTGGTACATAGTTAATTCTGAAAAGTCCATAGTATTTCTCTCAGCAAACACTGATTATTTAATCTAATGCCATAGCCAATTGCTAAAACAATTTACACATGCAAATATGAAAATCTATGGTAATCTGTGACTAGTTTGATGTATGTTTATATACATATAGATATGCTAATGTATTTGCTGAAGTTCACTATAGTTGTACTTTGACAAGGATAAGCTGTATTAAACGTTTGACTCAGCAAAGTAACAAATATTATTTTGCACCAAAACTTTATTAGCATAATAACTGACAATTGTTTACATACTCTTGTAGAACATATTTTATTATATATACATAGCATAAAACTAAACACTAAAATTAATAAACAGTGAGGATTGCCAATTCCTCTACAAGATTTATGATAAATGCTTAGCCAGAGCCAGCATGTAGCCCCATATAGCTATTTGAGTTGGATAACTGGGTTTGAAGACATATAGATGTCTGGAAATTTCAGATTTTCCACTCAATAGATAACTTTTAGATAAGTGCTTAGCTTTGGGTTGGTATTTTTAGATCTAGTGTCTGAACCTACCCAGACACTTCTCTGAGGAGTGCCAAATCATGAAACCATGATCAGGGGTTTGGGGAGGGGTTCCTGACAGATATATTTTGAGTGCTGTCTCTGGCTAAGCATTTATCATAAAGCTTGTAGAGGAATTGGCAATCCTCATTGTTTATAACTTACAAGCTTAAGAGATAGGGTCATGTGATCTATGACTCCTATTTTGACTAAAATTAATATTGTACTTTTTAATATATCAACATGTAAATAAATAAATAAATAATAGCTATAGCTAGCATTTATCATGGCCGTCACATCTAATACTAGTTGTATTTATTGTAAATACAACTTCAGATGTATTCATAGCAGTTACTTATTTCTTAATGTGCTGATATATTAAAAAATTTTGAGTTAATTTTATCAGTGTTTTATTTTGTTATATTATTTCTTTTGATATATATATATATGGAAAATGTGAAAATTCTTCATGAAGAGAGAAACCATAGTAAAAAAAAAATTAAAGAGGCAATTTTTATAAACAGGAATAAAACGCATTTAATAAATCGACAAGCTTCTAACATTAAAATACGAGATTCGTGGAATTTGAATTGATGACGTTTGCATCCGCTTTTGGTTTTTGAATTTAATGCCAGTTGAGGCAGGTTAGAAAGTAACCGAAAGTACTTCTGCGGATTTTAAGATTGTTTGTAATTGTTTATAAACCGTTAAAAAAAAAAATTATTTCAATTATAATTACAATATTGTTTTTAATTAACGGATATTTTATTTATTTTATATATATATATCATCTGTGTATGATGAATTTTATAATAAATATATCGGATATTTCAGCTTGATCACACAAGTCATCAATTGGTGGTGAATAAAATACTATAAAAATGTTTGTAGACGTGCTGTAAGCATTGATTTATAACATTGTTAAAGTTTTATTAACAAGAAAAACAGGTATATAAAATTTAAAAAAATAAAAGTCAGAAGTATTCAGATTAATGTATTTTTAAAAAAAAAGTTTTTCCATAATCCACACACAGATGAACTCAAAAAATATATCATTTATATCTGTAACCCATGAAAATCTTTGTATCAATATATATATAAGTTTTTTTAAATTTAACATATTAATATGAAATGTCTATTTACTGATGCTGGTATCTACTGAAATAAATACAACATTGATTAGTGTAGTGAGAATTTTTGTATTTTTAATTTTATTCTTTCGGAGACATTTTCAAATATACATCAATTATATGAAAAAACATTATTTATTATTAGGTGCTGTCAAGTAAAAAAATTAAATTTTAGCAGTCATATAAATTGTATTATTCTAAAATGATATATCATTTATTTGATTTTTTAGTTTGCTCAAAAATACTCTCATTATTCCATACAGAACATTGTTAACTACAAATAAAAGATTAACAATAATACAAATTAACTACAGTTTAGCACTGTTTTTGACTGAGCAGATCATATTCATAGCACTGGATAAAGTCAAATTTGCCTGGTCAAAAGCAGTGCTAAGCTGTAGTTAATTTGTAATATTGTTAATCTTTTCTTTGTAATGAACTAAGCTATGTACTAAATTACAAAGTACTAAAGTTTATAAAGTTACACTCATTATTGTTTTTCATGGAGTCCATCTATCTCAGCTCTAATCATATTCTTCTGTCACACAAACTTTCTTAGAATTTTTCACCTTTCTTTTGAATTAAATTGTTTCATAATATGACTGAAATATAATCCTTTCAGACAGATTATTTGTACTTCAAGCAAAAATTCAGATTACGTCATCATAGTGTGAATATTTTTAATCTTCATTTTTTAGACATGTTTTACATCTAAAAATCTTTCCTATGTTTTTATTGCAATTTCTTTCAGTGTTATTGACTAATGAATTTATAGTTGTTGATAAATGATCTAAGATGGCAAAAACAATCAACTATTTGTCTATTTGCATTAACAATTGTGAAGTAAAGTACTGACTCTTAACATCTCACTCTTTGTTATGTAAAAGTAGCTATCTTTTTACCTGATTTTTAAAATTTCTTTATGAAAATTTTGAAATGTTGCATATTTTCAGTTATAAATGTGGTATAATCAAAGTATATAAAGTTGTTATTTTTTTTATCAGTTTTTAATCTACATTTGCTATTTAATGTGGCACCTGTTGAGCAGAATTATTTATCTTCTTATTCAAGCCAATTAAAGCTTTAACAATTACATCTAGATCTCAGACATTTATTATAATTACGTTTTGATTAAAGATGATCCTCTAATAAAGTAACAGAGTAATTTATTGCTCAGAAATTCATTAAGAAGTTTTGAGCATTGGAAACAACAAAGCTGAAACCACAATATGTTGATCTTGAGTTCCATAATGCATTATTTTGAAACTACACTAAACCATGCATAAGTAGACATCAGTTTAAAGATTCTCTGTAACAGATAAATAAGTAAAAAAGTTAAGAATGATGGTTATTTATTTATTTAATTTTATTTATTTTAAAGAAAGTAATACATTTAAGTTTACATGTTAATAATTTTTAAAAAAATTCTTATATATTGGAAAATGGATTCAAAGTAGATAAATAAAACAATCAAAATAGCAATCCTTAATTTTTAAAAAATAATAATATGATCTGATATTCTGAAAGTCAAATGATTTTAGAATATGAAATTTATGGAGTAAGTAACAAAATTTCTCATTGATTGACCGGGATTTTTGAAATGTTAGTTTTTAAGTCCACAACATTGCCACTGTGAAGGGCATTAATTTTAATGACAGTCGTGATATAATCAAAGGGGTAATAAATAGGCAAGTTAATTAATTGAATTAAAAGCATCTTTTTTTATTCCTGATATTATTTGTTGTTTTGTTAGGTTTTTAAATTCAATTTTAATGTTATATGTCTCTTCTGGAAAAACTTTTACGTATTTATGTGTAATTGCATACAAAGTATTTTAAATTGAGTTTTAAAATTTTTTAATAATTGCATGCTATTTTTACTTTAAATGTAATTCAGTTCCATCTCAGAAATGGCCATTTAAAAAATTTATTAAAACTTTCCCAGGTATTTTGTTACTTAATTTCATACTGTTGCATTTCCAATTTATCATAGGTAATTCTATTTGAGATAATAAAAAATTAAATTATTTTTTACGACTTTTGCTCAAACATTTGAATAAAGTCACAAAAAAACCAAATGACCTGTAAGCTTCATTTCTACTGAACTAGTTTCTTCATGGGACCAAATCATCAAACTTATCAAATGTATTCATGATTGTTCATTATTTATCCATTTTATTTTACTATGATTTAATCTATAAATATATGACTAATACAATCTTAAAAATTTAGGTATGTGTTTTTGTTAAATAATATTTTCTTAAAAAAATTACTCTGAATGCATTTGAAAATAGACATTCATCCCTAAGGTTTAGTGTGTTTGCTAAGGAAAGAGCATTTTGTAATATGTTTTTATGAATTACATCTTTTGAAATTAAAATAGAAAAGTATTTTGAAATATTTCCAAAAAAGATAAAGATTTTAATATTTACTTTATATATATATATAGCATATATATATATATAAAGTAAGATATCATTATATTATTGATAATATATATATATAGAGCACTCATTATATTATTGATAATATAATGAGTGCTCTTAATTAGCACTTTAAAAATAGAAAAAAATAAAAAAAGAATGTTATAATTTTATGAAATAATAAAGTATTAATAAATTCTAACTACAATTAAAATTAAAAAAAAAATACTACTTGTTTTTATAAAATGTAAAAATGAAAAAAAAACAAAACTAAACAATCAAAGCTATTCTAAGATGTATGACAGAAAAAAGTAGTTCTTCCTAAAATAAAAATAGAAAATCATATTTATTATGTGATGTGATGTGATGTAGTGTGACTTCTCTTTAAATGAAGTTAGGAATCTTTCAACAACTATGTCCAGGGAAACCTGTTAGCCACTTTACTTTCCATTCCCCACCCTAAGTTTTTCCACAATCTGCTCTATCCTATTTCCACAACATAATCTTTGTCAATTCTATGGCCTTTATATCTAAACCCTCCTTATCTTTTCCCAAACCCATCATAAAAACCAATAACCCATTTTCTGTATAATCACTTTGTTCATATTTATTCTACCATAACTTTATTATGTGATGTGATGTAGTGCACTGTGACTTCTCCTTAAACAGAGATGGGAATCTCTATATTATATATTATGTGATGATGTGATGTGATGTACCATGGCTTCTCCTTAAATGAAATCAAGAATATCTCAGCAATTATGCCCAGATAAACCTGTTAGCCACTTTATTTTCCATTCTCCACTCTAAATTTTCCCCTATTCTGCCCCATCCTATTTCCACAACATAATCTTTGTCAATTTTATAGCATTTATATCTAAATCCCCTTTATCTTTTTCCAAACCCAGCATAAAAACCAATAATTCACTTTCTGTATAATCACTTTTTTATATTTATTCTTCCATAACTTCATTATATGTTCCCTTTCTGTTTTCAAGCATTTACATTCAATTAACAAATGCCTAATATTTTCTATTATTTTCTTACATAATTTACAAAATAAATCACCCATATTTTTCCATTTACATGTATATTCTCTTGTAGCTAAAGATCCCGTTCGAGCCTTAAACAATAAACTACTTTCCTTACTATTATAATATATTAACTCACACCTAATATTCTGTTTATTTCTATATATATATTTAAACTCTTTTTATTATTATACTCACACCTAATATTCTGTTTATTTCTATATATATATTTAAACTCTTTTTATTCTCCATACTATTTCTCCATTTCTCTAATTTCCTATTCTTTATTAATAAATCTATTCTTTTATTTCATTCCTTACTACTACAACACTCAACAATCCTCTAACACAATCATTCCATCTTTTGTATAAATATACTATATTATGTGATGATGTGCTGTGATGTACTGTAGCTTATTCTTAAATGAAGTCAAGAATCTCTCAGCAATTAAACGAAGAAAAACTTGTTAGCTACTTAATTTTACATTCCCCAGTCTAAGTTTTTCCATATTCTGCTCTATCCCATCTCCACAACATAATCTTTGTCAACTCTATAGCCTTTATATCTAAATCCTCCTTATCTTTTTCCAAACCCAGCACAAAAACCAATAATCTACTTACTGTATAATCACTTTTTTCATATTTATTTTACCATAACTTCATTATATGTGTCCTTTCTGTTTTCAAGCATTTACATTCAATTAACAGATGCCTAATATTTTCTATTTCTTCCTTACATAATTTACAGACTAAATCACCCATATTTTTCCATTTACATGTATATTCTCTTATTGCTAAAGATCCTGTTCAAGCCTTAAACAATAAACTACTTTCCTTACTATTATCATAAATTAACTCACATCTAATATTCTGTTTATTTCTATATATATTTAAACTCTTTTTACTCTCCATACTAGTTCTCCATCTCTCTAACTCCCTATTCTTTATTAATAAATCTATTATTTTATCCCATTCCTTACCACTACAACACTCAACAATCCTCCTAACACAATCATCCCATCTTTTGTACAAATATACAAATATAAATTCTTTATCCAAATCTTTTGTATACCGTATTACTTTTTCACCCTTCTTGTTGCCTGCCCTTTACTCATAACCCAATTAAATACTATTTTAACTATTCTTTTATTATCCATAAACTGCATCTACCAAACATTTTCATTTTACTTTGTGCATCTCTCATATGAAAACTTGACCATCCCATTACTCCTTGAATTGCCTCCCTTGCTGTTCATACATCTGCATCCAATGCATGTCTTTCTACTTCCCTTTGAACTTTTTCTAAGTAATTTAATACCCCATTACTAACATATAATGCATCATTACCATATGTTAACCCTGCTACTGCAACTCCTTTCCATATAATTCTAGCTACATCATATTTATTATATGAAAACACTGTTAATTTCTTTATCAATCATTTTCTTTTCTTTGCTTCATTTATCATTTTTTTCTCCCATTCATCCAAATAAATTTTCTGATTACTTAAAATAATTCCCAAATAACTATATCTATTCACCACACTTAACTTAATATCTCCCAACAAAAATTCTACATCTTTTCTTTCTCCAGTATTAACCATCATTATATTTGATTTTTCTTCATTAAATTTAAACCCCATCTCTTTAGCCACCCTTGCACATGTCCTCAACATAACTTCCATATCTTCTCTTTTTTCTGCACACAAAAATATATCATCTGCAAAAAAAGACCTGACAAAATATATACTCCCTTACTACCTATTAATGGTATCTCTATCCCTCTTCCTAATCTTTCTATTGCTCTTTCCATTTCACTCAAATACAATACAAACAAAATAGGTGACACAAAGGGCATTTTTGCCTTAGTCCCACCCCATTTTTAACTTCAACTGATTCTATATTCCCTAATTGATATATATATAATAATTATTTTCATATAATTTCTTAATAATATCTACTAAAGCTCCATCCATTCCCAAATTTACTAAACTTATCCATAATCTATTTCTATTTACTCTATCATATGCCTTCTCTATATCTATAAAACTCATATATAACTGTTTACCAGAATTCCTACTCATATCCATAAATTGTGTAACTACAAATAAACTATATCCTATATGTTTATCTAATCTAAAACCTCCTTGCATTTCCCCCACTACATTATTCCCTTCCATCCATTTTACAACTCTTCTAACCACCATATATGAAAAAACTTTATATAAAACTGATGTTACCACTATTGGTCTATAATTATTTAACTTTCTATGATCCTTACCCTTTCCTTTAAATAATAATCTTACTCTTGTATTACTCCAACTACTTGGGAAAACTCTATTCTGTACCATCTTATTAAAACAACATAATAACTTTACTTTTGTCCTATATCCTAAATTCATTACCATCTCTGCTGCCCATCCATCTAAACCTCTTGCATTTTCATTTTTCAATTTTTTCTCTACCTCATTCAATTTATTTTCTGAAAGCCTAATATTCCCATTACTATATGCTTTCATGTTTTCTATCACTCTATCCATCACATCTAACATCTTTTCTATATTCATTACATATCTATTTAAGATTCTCTCTAAATCTTTTCTAGATGTACACTCTATTCCCTCATCATTTAGTAATACTATATATCTCTCCCCTACATTTCTCCTTTTAATATAATTCCAAGATTTTTTACTCCCATCTCTTCCACTTTTATTAATATCCTCCAACAATTTACTATTCAATTTCATTCTTTCTCTATATTTATCTATTTTAGCCAACTTCTTCTTTTCTAAGTACTTTTCCCATTTAGCATTTATATATTTTTCACTTTTTTTGTTCTTAATAGCACATTTATATTCTCTACATGCTTTTTCCCTCTCTTTTACACTTTTACTAATTCTCATTTTTTTTTTTTTGCTTTTATTCTTCTGAATATTCTCACCTAAAACCCTATTTGCCACTTTTTCTACTTTTTTACACCAGTCCTTATACTCATTCCCAACCCACTTTTCCATGATTTCTTCAACTTATATTTTATACTTTTCCAACTTATTCTTATCATTCATCTTTTGATGAAAAATGCAAATAAAACAAGTTTTAAAACACGAATATGTTAATTACAAATCAAATGAAAATGTTAATAAAGACAAATACCACCAAAATATGACTTTCCATAAATCAAATTTTAATAATATTTTGTATTGCTCAGGATTTTAGGTAAATAAATTAATATGGATTAGGGATTGTTATGCTATTATTAGCCCATAACATGTTTGAAATAAACTTCATATCTGAGATGGTAATAATGATTTCAAGATAAATAAATAGTTATTAATAATTTTTATTTTTTATTTAAAAATTAGTAAATAATCATTGTTGTGCAAGAGTTATTGATTTATAGATTATTATTTGTTAATCACAGTTTTTCAAACTATGATTTATTTATAATTGACCAAAATGTTTATAGTGATCACAATTATAAATTCCATTTAACAAATATTACTGTGCATCTGACAACTATTATCTAGTTTTAAATTCTGGATGAATAAATCTTGAAATTGTTTTCTTGGTAGTTGATCCTTAAACAATTTCATTAATTATTCAATATTGGTAAATAATTGGATATCTAATATTCTTAGTTTGATTAAAATGGAGACAAAAAACTGCTCAAAACAATTGGATAATTTTGTGAATATTACTTTTTCTGTCACCGTTTTTGTGTGAGGAGGAAAGATTACTAGAGAGAATTTTTTCCTGAAGCTGTTTTTGTTCAACTGTTCATATTCTAGTGCCTTACTGATGATAGCCACATCTTGAAACTGGTTTGGGGATAGGGATATTTGGAAAAGCTTGTTAAGAGTTATTAGCATGCTTATTATATTACACACACACACACATAGTAGGGAAGTAGTTTATACTATTTAATAAAGCAAAATTTTTATTTAATGATAACACATTTTTGTCACTTTAAATATAATTTAATACTGAACAAAGAATTGAGCAATAAAATAAAAATTGATCAAATTTCATTTTAATATGAATCAAATCTTAATTAAACACTAGGTAATTCAATGCTTACATTTAATATATTAATCTGATTTTCTGTTGTAAAAGTTTTTATAATATCTGATGTTTTTAAATACTATTTGTAATTTATCATAATATTTTCAAGATTACTGAAACTGATAGATAAAATATTATTATTATATTATATTTTCTAGCACATCAATTCATAATAGTTTGGTCTCCTTATGTCTTGTAAGTATTAAATAATAAACTTTTAAAAAAAAAGATAAAATAATTATAGCAACAGCAACAACCAAAAAAGCTATCATTTTACAAATAAAATCATTCGATAAAAGCATCAAGTTTATGTATACAAATATAATACTGCCTTACTTTACTCTAGTAATTATGATTAAAATGAGAGAAAAAAAATATAGCAATAAAAAATATTAGCAAAATTAGAATTTTTGTTTTTACCAAAATTGTTTTCACAACCATGGTTTCACCTATTAAACAAATAGAACTTTCCAAGGGAAAATCTACTAATAACAATGTGCATATAAATACACATATATAACTTTCCACATCTCAAATAAATACCATTAATACTCCTAACATTAATGAAGTTCTTATAAGAGTGATAGCTCTACAATGATTAATTAAAAAAGTCTCCTTAACTCTTCTTTTGATTTCATTGCATTTCTAAAAGTCAATCTTTGCACATCAGACAATATTTTATAGCTAGTATATATGAATTTAATATACAATAAAATATAAGTGATAAGATATAAGCAAAATTAGAATAAATTTACACATCTCATAAATAATATTACATCAAAGTAAAATGTTAAAATAATGTTACATTAGTCAATATATAACAACAATCCACTTAAAGTAACCATTTATAGACTCATTTTCGTGAAATTTTTATGCTTAATAATTTTGACTGAACAATACAAAATATAATGAAATTTATATATATATATTTCAATGTGCTACTGAAAAAGAATGCTATGAATCTGACTATAATTGTAGAAAACATGCTTAGCAACTTAAATAATCTTTATATAAAGAACATTGAATTTATGTGTTAATTCATCTTTTGTGGAAAACGTTTAAAAATGCTCTTATATATAGAATTGCAAAAAGGCTAAGAAAAGAAATACTCTTTGAAGAAATATCTTATAACCATTAGAAACCAGTCAACATTTAGACAATCCCAATATAGATAACTATCAAGAATTTCAAACAGTTGTCAAGGCAACGCCCTTTTAGCAATAGAGATGGAATATATATTAATGTATAATTGCATATTGATTTTAGGCAATCTAATTTTAGTGCAATTATCATCCTATTCTGAAAAGCATATTTGCATTTAACAAAAAAAATCATCTTTTAGGCTGCTAGAAGAACCTATTACCACTAATTCACTATGCAAAGCAAACAGAACTTCTGATTAGAGAACTTTCTATGGTAACTCAATAATTACTGACATAAGGGATGTTAATTTGGCACTATTCCTAGGAACAATCACTAATTTCATAATGCTGATATAGATTTATTAAAAGTATAATATTAAAAATGATAATTAGTATAAGTACTGATGGGCTATTGAAATTTTGATAATTAGCTGTCATCAAAAGAATATTGTATTTCTTGGTGTCTGTATAATTATTTCATTAACCAGATTTTTAAATTGTTTATAATAAATGAATTAATATTTATAGAATAAAATTTTCTATAAATTATTTTTATTATCATTATCATTATATATTTGATAGATCTAATTTATTTATATAAAAAGTTATTTAGGTCTAAGTTATATCTGGTGAAGATTTAATGTAGCTGCTAGGATCTTCCCAATTAAAATGCATTTGAGCACCTACACATAATATTTTTGTTTATTTAAAGGTTAAGCAAATAGGTTCACAATCAATGCAATCATTCTTAATTTATTTTATATCATTTATTTATATACATTACTAAATGGCAGAATATATATACATTGTAACAGTATGGAGAATCAGGGCTTAATCTGGAGTGATGGCATTCATCATCATCAAACCCAGTTAATAAAAAAATAAATTAAAAGTTAAATACAAATGAATATCATGAGAAATGAACCTGAGAAATGAGATAAACACCAACTATAAGTAATTATAGGTTTACCAGCATTACACAAAAGTAATAACCATTCATTATCATGAATGATCAACAATAAAGTCAACACTTCTGACTGGATTTGAAATGGGTCTACTATAGACCAGGCTAATGATTTTGCTGTTGCCAGTTTGGATCAGATTATTTAAACAATAATTTGGATGCACAAATTTAAGTAATAATCCATCAGAATATATATATATATATATATATATAACAATAAAAACAATAATGCAGGGATACTAAAATATGCTGATCATCATCAATGCTCTGGCCACTTAGTACCTTTAATGTACTGGCCAACTATAAACTCAATTTTTAATAAATACTAAACTAAATAAAATGTAGTGCATGGACATTAAAGAATATCCCCTTTGCAGCAATCTAGGATCATCATCAACTGGATATCCATAAACACTGAATATGAAATCCTTTTTATATAACACCATTATGCTTAAATCTAGCTCAAGAACAAAAGATGTATAACTGTTACAATGAGCAAGAGATATACTCCTAATATATGTTTTAAATCTTTCCTAGGATTAATTAAATTCACTGGTATAATTTTAACAATGAAATATATATTTAGTAATAACAATAAAATTAAATTAAGATTTGTAGAATATGGCTAAACATATAAGTTAAGCCTTCTGATTTTGATTAATACAATTAGCTATCACATTGTGATTTACAATGACCTCATAATGGATTTACATAAAACCCATGTATATCAGCACACAGACACATGATGTAATAATTTATGAACATATTTGAATCACCATAAATCTATATATAAAAATCACTTTTTATAATACATAATTAATGACTGATTTAACATATATGTGTGTGTGCATGGAAATGTGTGCACACATTGGCATTTACATAAAAAAATTAAACCTAATAAACCATATTATATTTTCTTAGTACACAATTAATTCAATATAAAAAATATACATAAAGTTCTACACATATATATATATATATATATATAAGCACTCAGATGTGCTGCATAATAATTTAAATTAACATGCTCCAATTGTCATAAACTTATATAAAAATATTCAATTTATTTTTAATAATATATAAATAAACATGTATGATGTGTGTATATAAAAAATAAAATAAATAAAAGTTGTTAATTCATTCTTTATCTAATGGTAAAAAAAGTTTTTTTAAAAAATAATTCTTTGATAGTCTCATAAAAGTTTTTTTAAACAGGTTACTCTTGCAAATAAGATATTTATTTTATATAACACTATGTTTTATAAACTGTAATATTAATAACTAGCCATTAAGCTATTACACATGTGCTTTGTGAATTTTTAAACTATAAATGAAAAGTCTCACTTTCCAAACATATGATAAAGTCTTTGTGAAAAGTTAGAATGAATCAATCTATCTTTTTGACCCAAATGTTTATGTATGGGCAAATCTTAAGCATTTGGAAATGAGTGCACTATATAAAATATCTTATTGCATATGTTTAATTTCAAATAAAAATGATGTATAAATTCTAGAAAATTTTGCAAGCGTCATTCATTCAGGCATAGCAAAAGTAATTTGAAGTGATCACTTAATATCTTCATGCTCTCATTTCCAAATGCTTAAGATTTGCCTATACATAAACATTTGGGTCAAAAAGATAGATGGATTCATTTTATCTTTTCACAAAGACTTTATCTTGTGCTTAGAAAGTGAGAGTATTCATTTATAGTTTAAAAATCCACAAAGTGCATGTGTATTAGATTAATGGCTAATTATTAATATTACAGGTAACTCTTGATTAATTATAAATGTCTTTAAATATACTCCAACAACCCCCCCCCCACAATCTAGAAAGATTTTGGGAGATTTCCTTTTAATAAAATATACTGGAAACATAACTTACTTTTGCAAAAAATTACAAATGTCATTTTCAGTAAAGAAGTTATTTAAAATAAATCACCAGCTGTAATTTATATATATATATAATGAAGTACCTTTATTCATGCTTCTCTGCATATAATTAAAGCAGTATACACATAAACTAATTTTTCAATAAGCTGATAAACTCTGGATAAGCTGGTCCCTTCTAAAGAGTAGACTGGTTTATTGTCATCTTCAGGAAAGGTATAATACAGGTAATTGTGGCATATATATAGTCAGGTCTATTTAGTCTAGAATGTGATAGATTTCAGGCATACTGGTTAGTACACAATATACATGGGCTAATGAAGAACACAAGAAAGTAGGTTCTTTACTTTGATATGAATTCAAACTCTATCTAAGTGTACTAGTAGCATCTGGATTTGCATGGCATTGCTTTCAGTTATTTCTTAATAGTAAATATGCAGTCACTATCTGTGAAAACTAAACACTCTAAGAACTCAGGGTGAAAAAAAATACAGTAATTAAAAAGAATTTTTCCCTATCTTAATTGAAAAAAGTTAATGACTTTTTTCAATTCAACTTAATCCTTTGAAAAAACAACAACTTTGTGGAATTTTATCAAAATATGTCATACAAGCATTAATTGCAAAAAAAATTTGCTAATCAAAATAGATAGTGAAATTTTATAATTACCAATACATGTATTGTAATATAAAAACATGCTTGTTTTAATTTCAAAATCAGACTTTTAAAAATATTAATTAGACTTTTTTAAATGTTCAATTTGTAATAAAAAAAAATTAAATTCAAAATTATGTAATTCTTAACTATTATTTCAGTGTAATATAGAAAATACCTACAACTTTTTTTGTCTGTGTTCATTTCTACTTTTCCTTTCAACTTTATATATATATATGTGTGTGTGTGTGTGTGTGTGCACGCGCGCACAAACATTACTAGGTTTTTGTATGCCATGAGACACATAACCATCTTAATATATACATTATTGTAGTGTATATATATATATAGAGAGAAAAAGAACATCGATCTTCTAAAACTATCATCATACAAAGAGATGTTATTAGCATGAAGGCAAAGCATTATAATCAGTGATATTATTTGATCATCATCAGTGATAATTTGGTAGAATTCACAATTTCATCATCACAATTTATTATAGAATCTCAGATTTAGTTATATCATAAAATATAAACCTCTTGACATCATTAAAATAAATAAAACTAAAATTTATTTAATGAATTCAAATAAAAAATAAAAAAGATATCCATTTTTGATAAGTGACACAGAATATTTTGTTCTCCATTTTTGCACAGGCTGCATAGATTATGAACCCCAAATGCTTAATACCATATTACCTTGAATATAAGATTCATTTTTGTTCAAATTTTGAACTCATAAAGAGGTATACATCTTAAATTTGAACCTAATATTTTTAACATCTTATTTATGCAGATCTTTGCTTAATGCTATACATATGCAAAGTATTATGATCACAATTGTTAATATCTCTGAGTAGAATAACATGTTAACATTTTTTAATAAAAAAAAGATTTCACATTGAATGTCAATATTATTTGATTAATTTTGTAAACAGCTTTAACTCTTTTTCAAACTGCTACTTTTAACATTATTTTGCTGATTCTACCATTATTCTATTAAAAAAATAATACCGAATAATCTTTAGAATTTTTTACAACTAATAAATCAATTCAACAATAAGATAAGAACTTGCCTTTGCTCTGAATGTCTGTTTCTTATTCTCTTCATTTTGATTTTCAAAGTGAAAAAATAGGTTTTCGAATCTTTTAACATTACTTTGCCAATTTTAGGATTATTTTATCAAGAAAACTGTACTGAATAACCTTTAGAATTTTTTTTGCAACTAACAAATCAATACACATTAAGATAAGAACCTGCCTTTGTGCTGATTTTTGTTTCTGGTTTTCTACATAAGAGAGTGTCTGCCAACAATTTCGACATTTCTGATATTTTTATTTCAACAATTAAAGTGAAAACTTATGTTTTAGAGTCTTAATATTATTTGGCTGATTTTACTGTTATTTTATCATGAAAACAATACTGAATAACCATTAGAATATTTTTACAAACTAATACATCAATACAACAATGAAATAAGTACCTGCCTTCTCTCTAATTGGTTGCTTTTGTTCTCTACACAAGAGTACCTCTCAACAGTTTTGACAGTTCTGATAACTTTGTTTTGATTTTCAAAATGAAGACATAGGTTTTATTATCTATTTTTACATATTTATAATCTTTTTCAAAAAATATTTATTAATATATTAATTGTTTTAAAAGAAGGATTTAGATTTTGATTGAAAAATTTACTTTTACACAAAAAAAAATTAAGAAAGAAACAATGACATATGGTTGCAATTTATAATTGGATGATAAAAATACATTTTATGTTGATTGCAATAGATTATTTTAGCCAATTATAAAGATAAATTTATTTTTGAAATACTTTGATTTACTTTAATAATCTGACAAATTATTAATTTGCATTTTAGACAAATTTTTTAATCAGAAGACGTACTGATACCATTAAATGTCAATACCATATTTTAAAATCTTTTGTTTTTCTTTGAAAGAAAAAAAAATATCATGCTATTTAAACATAAAAACATTTTGTAATGCAAACAATGCACATATAATTTTGAGTGTGTTTTGCGGTCTTGGAAAAATATACCTGAAGAAATTATTTTAAAAATCTTTCTTAAAATGTTCCATTGCTAACAATTTAAATGTACTCTGCTGAAATAGGAATGATAAGAATTCAACTTCTGAAAATGAAGATGTAGAAAGTGAATGTATGTCTGAAGAAGATTGGCAATAAATTGGGTGAGCCGATTGTATTTATACTAGTTCCTATTTAAGTAAATAAAAATGTTTTTTATATGCCCATACAATTATTTCAATTTTTTTTCCAATTTTCTGAGCTTAAAATCCTATTGTGTCTTAAATTCAGGTGCATCTTATATTCAAAGTAATATGGTATATATTTTTTTTGTGAATAAAGTTATTGAGTATTTAATAAGTAAATTTAAAGACAGGAAATGTTTTTGAATGCATTTTTATATGTGTTTTGTGAGATCAGCTTGAAAATGGAATTTATATAACTAATAATGCTTTGTAAAAAAAAAAAAAACCTGTTTTGTTAAAATGCTTATTTTGAAGAGCTATTTTTTCATTCTAATCTACATGCATATGCTATATTGTTTACATTTCTTAAGCTTTCAATAAATAATTATGGAATAGGGGTAAAGAAAACTGTTTTTGGAAGAATATGTGAAGAATAATCTAAAAAAGTCATGTAATGTGTTGTTGATGTTTTATTTTTAAATTAAAGCTTATAGTCAATAAGTTCAAATTATTGATAAAGAAAATTGTCTAGGAAATTGATGTAAAAGAATAATACATATTATTACCCTTCCCCTCTTTTATGATTGATAGATAAGATGAAATTTCACACATTTTAAAAATGAATATTTTCTGGACAACATAACTAAATATGAGAAAAAACCTTAATGCATGATAATTCTTTTATGATAAATCCGAGTGATCTATTACATAATTTTTATGATAAGAAACAACAGCATCATATGATCCTTTTATAGGCTGTTTATATGCTTCTTAATGCAGTTATCAGCACCCTACTCTAAAGTTATCTATTATAAGCTGAGCAATCAATAAACCAATGCCATAAAATCTTTATATTCAATTACTTTTGGACTTTTACATTGATCAGTAAAGATTAGGATTCAAAGCTGAAACTATTGCACTTTTGCATCTAGAAGCCATATAGATGCTGTGAGATTGTTAGTATTTCTAGTCAAAGAATATAAGAGCTATACACTTCTTACAAAACAGGTTTAACTTCAATGGAAATTGACCTGTTATCAAATCTAAGTAATCAATTTAAAACCATAGAGTTTTTCTTTAAATTTTTATATTGCTAACTTGAATAACTGCTAAATGTAAAAGTGCATTTATTCCTGATTAAAACCCTTTACTAATGAAGATAAAAAACAAACAGGCTTGAAGATGAGAATTTTAGAACACTATTCTATATAGTGCTCATTGATTGCACACGCCTACAATAATTGACTCTAAAGTACGGTCAAGATAATTACTTTATAATAGAACTTTTATATGTTGCAAACCTTGTTTTGAATGCCAAATAATTAGTAGTTAAGTATATTAAAGCTATCTCTAATAGCGCTGAAAGATATATAAAAATATTCAAGGTAAAATTAATTTTATTATCAGTAATTTCCTTTAAGTACCATTTATATATTATAATTTATGTAGTGACAAATATTAATTTTATGAAATATTTTGAAAATAAGTTTTTTTTATTACAATTTAAATTTTAAACAGATATGAATTTCATTTCATTTTTATTTTGATAATTGAAGCCAAAGATGTAATTATAGATGTCATAAATCTAAATATTTATGTAAAATTACAAATCAGTTTAATTAAAATATTTAAAAGAAATATTAGATAAAAATAACCTCTTGTATTTTATTTAATTAACCCTAATCAATGATTTAATTATTTTATTATCTGAGATAATTGAAACCATCATGATTATATATGTGTGAGTAATATTCAAATAGCGATAGTATATAATAATAAAACATTAAATAAATAAAACAATCGATGTTAAATTGTGAATAAATATAAGTCTTTTTTATTGAAAAATTATACAAAGCCCTAACTCAGGATAATTTTTACATAAACAGTCTAATCGTTAGGTTTCTGTTCATTATCCTCATTATTCTCTGTCTTAAAAATTAATGATTGTTTTTATATATAAGATACAATCGAAATTATTAGTTTTAGAAACATACTTAACACTTTTGTATTCTCTGCATTAAATATTTAGAATTATTCATGTATTTAAATTTTAATTATAATTATCAGATTAAGAGATGATAGAAATATTATTGATCTCATGAAAATGTTAGATGGAAAATCAAATCCGAAAAAGGTTTCTGATATGTATCAGTCTAATAGATCTCTAAGTAATGTTTTCCTGAAGGTTTGTGATGATGGTGTTTTAGTTGTATTTATATGTTGGGCTATTTCCATCATCTAATATGTCTATTGAATGTCTTTAGAAAAATTTAACTTTATTTAAATATTCCAAATACATTCAACTATTAGTAATAGCACACGGATTAATATATGCACAACGTTTTGAGAGGTTTTGTTCTCCCATCATCTTCAGGTGTTGCTGGTTTGACCAGGAGACAGTACTAGCATGGGAATTGAACCTGGACCCTTAGATTCCTTGAGTATTGAATTTTAAGGTAATGCTCTAACCAACTCAGCTATCCAAAGGCAACAATCAATAGAAATTTTATATATTTATCTATGAGGTTTCTCCCAATTTCTCCACTTTTTTCTAAGAGCAAAGTTGATTAGGAGTTTCCATATATTATGTATAGTCACACTAAGTTGACTTATGGGATTGTTAGTCATTGTCATGTGAGCAGCTTTTTTAAATTTTCTTCTTTGTACCTTTTCTTCTCCATCCAATATTTTTATATTTTTCCAATGTTCATTGGTACATACATGGTTTGCTACCTTAGACACATCTGTTTTTTTCTCTTCTAATTATCAGTTTGTGTTCTTGCAAGCACTTTTTAATGTGATGACTGATGTCACCAATATACATTTCACATTTACATGGTATTTTATAGATGCAGTTTTTTCTTTTCAGCATTGTTTAGACTTTATAGATGTTAGAATTCCTCATAGTGTTGTATGGCTCTGGAAAGGTGTTCTGATGTTATACTAATTGCAGATTTTCCTTAATTTTTCTGCTATTTGTGGTATGTATGGGTATACTACAGTATCAGTAATTGTTTTTTATGCTTCTTTTTGTTGTCTATTTAAGGTTTCCTTAATAACAACTGATGGGTAACCATTTTTCATAAGAGTTTGTTCTATATAGATCTTTTCTTTTTTCAAGTCACTAGTTTCTGAACAAACTTCTTTTGTTCTGTTCCATAGTGATAGTATAACTCCATGTTTTTGTTTTTCCCACTAAAAAGCACTTGCAAGACCACAGACTGTTGATTAGAAGAGAGAAAACAGATGTGTCTAAGGTAGCAGACCATGTATGTGCCAATGAACATATGTTCAATTGGGAAAATATAAAAATGTAGAGAAAAAGGGTACAAAGAAGAATATTTAAAGAAGCTGCTCACATGACAATGGTAAACAATCCCATAAGTCGACCTAATACATAATGTATGAAAAACACTAATCAACCTTGCTCTTAAAAAAAGTGAAGAAATCAGTAGGAACCTCAGAGATAAATGTATGAAATTTCTACTGACTGTTGCCTTTGGCAGGATGGCTCACTTGGTTAGTTACCTTAACATTCATTACTCAAAGAATGTAAGAGTCCAGGTTCGATTCCCATGCTAGTATTGTCACTGGTTAGGCCAGCAACACCTGAAAAAAAAAAGCGGAGAATAATACCTCTCGAAACGTTGTGCATATACTAACTTATGTGCTATTGCTAACAATTGAAATAAAAGTTAAATTTTTTTAAAGACATTCAATATTCATATTGGAAATAGTCCAACATATAAATACAGTCTTTAAATATTTATTTATAGATTTTTATGTCACACGGCTTGATATGCATAATGAATTCTCAATCTATAATTTTTTTTAAAAAAATCAAAGAAAATAAACGATAATAGTGATCTTAGAATCTCACTTTATTAAAATTATAGACTATAAACTATTTTATGATTATTCATTAAAATACATTCTGCATAAAGTATAATTTAATCATTACATTTAGATATAACTTGTACATTATAATTCAAAATATTTTACATTTATTATTTAAAAAATGTGTGTGCATATATTTTAATGTCAATTTACATTTATTCTATTTTTTGATAAGCCAAAATATTAACGGTTAATAATAAGACTTAAGTCAATTTTTGGCTATATTTTATTAATTATAAAATCGGTTACTGACTTTATCTCATTTTATCAAGGGTGCCACAGTACATATATACAAAAAAACCAACTATCAGTAGATAATCAATATAATATTTCCTATCTTTATACATAATATTCTCAGAATCCAGCTCACGTTATGCATATATTTTCGTGATTATCAAAATATTTAAATATGTATACATATAATAACAAATACCAGAGGCTCATAATAAAATGTGAATTTAATAAATAAAATTAATAAACTAGGTAACTTTAATAATACTTTTAGTTCGTATTTTGATTAAATATTATAATAGACTTGATTTATAAATATTAATTTAGCTTTAAAAAAAAAAGATTGGTGGAGAACTTTAATATTTAAAATGTTTGGTCTTAAAATTACTTTTATTATATTTGGAAAAATATATATCTAGTATTCCTTTTTTACACTGGTCAGATCTTTGTTTTGAAAACCCTTTGCATAAATAATGGTCTTCTTATAATGTTCTAAACAAATGACTTTTTCCAGATCCAATAGTAAAGCCAACTGGATGTTCTTAAAGTTCACGAAGTTTCATCAAAGATTCAGGACAAACCATTGCTATTGTATTCATCTGTTTCATAAATGGAATTTAACAGTGACGGACGTACTCAAATCATGAACCGTATAATTAATGTCTGTTAAATCTATAGCAACAGTGTCTGAATGTAAAGGCTTATTAAAGCTAATTAGTGGTTTTATTATTTTTTTTTAGAAATTTCTACTCGTTTCTTTTTGCTATTAGGGGATCTGTCTTTTTTAAAAAAATCCTTATGCTAAATAAATATATAAATGTCATAGCTAATTCACATTAACATTAATGCTTATGTATTCATGCATTTTTAAAAACAAATTTATTGATTTTCATTAGTGTATCACAACATTTGAATACCCCCCCCCCCCTCAAAAAAAAAGAAGAAGAAGAAAGAATCACAATGGTTATTCCATGTTAATGATTTAATGACTAATAATCAAACTCAAAAGCTAAATCTTCAAGGCAGTAATTTTTGAATTAATCAGTTGATATTATTTATATAGTGACTTTCCAGTACTTGAATATATATATATAGTAATTAAGAACTAAAAATGCATATAAATTATAAATAGTTTAAAATGATTTTTTTATGACTATTTTAATATCACTTCCTTACGTTTATTTAAATATCCTTCGATGTTAGCTAAAGTTAAAAAAAGATGATGGGGGATGATAAAGAGAAAGATCGAACTTTGAATGAAATATTTGCTTTAAATTTTAATAAGCCTTAGAAAGAAGACTTTTAAATATTAAAATCAATATGCAATTTATGTTACATTGCTTTCGTCATAGCGAAAAATAACTTGATGATTCTTTACTTCTGTTTAAATTTACATTAATTTTATTTGCATTAAATTTGACTTTAGTAGTATAAAAGCATCTTTTCTCTGTTTGCTTATATCTATTTAACTCTTTACTTTTATGGTTGATTGAGAATATCTTACGTACTTTTTTAAAATTCAGTAATTGTTCGATGGTAAAATATATTGACCAAAAAGTGCCAAGAGATGACAAGCTACTTCAGCGATGATTAAGTAATATTGCTTGATCGTACTACCTTAAGACCTAACTGCTTTTATCTGCCCCCTTATTGAGAACTTGGCATACATAAAAGAATAATGTGCAAATAATAGAAGCATGTCTTTTACATTTATACTTATGTGTGTTTATTATGTTATTTTCTGCATCATGATTATATATTTTAAAACTATGCATGCATATATGTGGACGCTTGGGCATGTGTAGAAAAACACATTTATGTCTGCAAATACTAAAAACACATGATATTACTAAATAACTATCTATGTTCAAATAATTCATACTGTCATGAAAAAAAATCGTGAAAAGCTGAAAATTAAAACATTTTAAAATGGTTCCCTGCTAGCAAAGTCCTTTTCAACAACTCAGCAAATAACAAAAAAAAAAAGATAGTAAAGTCATTGAAGAGTTTATCATTTATTAGGAAGTGAGGATTTCATTCCTATTTTACTCATTATCTAATAAAAACTAGATGTTATCTCTTTATCAATAAATATTGGATGATGTTCAATACCTTTTAAATCTTGCATTTTTTATACATTAGAAACTTTCTACTTTTTGTACTCTTTCTATGTACTCTTCATAATGTTTTATTAAATGCATTTGTTACAGTTCTAATTGTGTAACAGTCTTTTCTAGATATATAAAATACACATTTTCTATATCAGCAATATTTTTAAGTGCTTTATTAAACATAATTATTATAATTTTAGTTATCTGGCAGTTTTATTCAGATCTATAAAATATAAATGCATTACGTTATTTTTTATATAAATATTATGCTTATATAGTAATATGTTTATATAAAAAAATAATGTAATGCAGTTGTGTTCTAAAGATCTGAAGAAGATTACTAGATAGTCAAAACTGTAATAATTGAATTTAAGAAAGGGTTGTGAAGAATGCTTAGAAGAGATTTTTTTAAATATATGTATTAGAAATAAGTTAGCAGGATTGATTAAAAACTTATTACATGAAAAAAAAAACATAATCCAGACTGGAGTTTGAATAAATCTGGATTCCAATTATAAGGTTTTAAGCTTAAAAATTAATGTTTAACTGCTACACAAAGAGATCTTATCATCATTAGTAAATGCAAGTAAAAAGTTAGGATAGTTTTTAAAAGAGCTGCTACTGAACATTCTTTGTTGTATTCTAATGGTGAAGATGAGATATATAGGGGCAAGTGCATATAAAAATTATTTTAGTTTATTTTGTACTATAGCCTACCTTGACTAGGAAGACTATCAGACATATCACAAAGCTGCCACTAGCCATTTAAAAAAAAAAAATTATGAAAAAGTAATAATCAAACAGCGCTGCTATTGGTTAAGTTTTTCAATGAATGAAGTTTTAATTATCATGTATTCATTGATGTATATTATTACACGCTGAACTTATGTATTTTTAATAGGCTCTTACAAAAGTTATTTTAAATAATATTTAAATAATTGTTAACTATTCTTTGTTAGATTAAAAATTATTTGCAGATAATATTTAAAGAGATATGAAAGACTTGCCTAAATGAGGAGACCAGTAGGCATTAAAATGCATTTTAGAATCATCTAGCATAGTTTCTTTTCCAATATCTGCAACTGCATATTTGAAATGTAAGGGTGAAGTTATTCATAATTTCTAAAAATATACGTAAGATCATGGTATATAAGTAGAAAGAGGAGAACATTATGTTTCAAAAATACTTTATTCATTCTTTGACAAAAACATTGGTTACATTTGTTTACATTTTTACACCATTAGTTAAATTATAACACTAAATACAACAAATTAATACCCCCCTGGGTATTATTAATGAGGCAAGTGTGGCATGCTATAGCTTTGAAGATTGAGTCAGTCCCAACCAGGTTTCTATATATATCTTGTATTCAGAAACTTTTCTATCTCTTTCTCTTATTGTTTCTAGCTTATTTCTAAAAAAATTGAGTGGTCTTCTTTGATTGCTTTTATACACACATATACATCTTGTGCGCTATATAGCACAGAGAACAAAGACATTAGCATGTACATTTGGAAAATAAGTTCTACCAAATTCCCTAAACATATATCCAATATTTATTTATTTATTCTTAAATATAACTGGTATTTCTACCCTTATTTGCTCAAAGCTGGAACATGGAAAAAAAAGTGAGGTTGGGTTGTGGACTTTCTTTTACAAAGACTACAGCAATCTTCTGTTGATTGAATCTGTTTTGTATACTTGTAAAAATATTTGGTAGGTAATGGTTCTAAGTTAATCTTACAGAAAATCAAATAATTTAGACTGAAGTGACTAATATCTAAATTTGTGACATAGTTATTCCTTTGTAAATTCAAGTATAGACTTTTCATGAAGTTGTATGGGTGGTTAAAGTAATAAATATACTTCCTAATATTGATTATCCTTCTACCCCAGAGAAGTTTTGTCAATAATGTATGATTAAGATTAATAATTTCTTTGTAAATTTTATTATTGTTATGTAATACATCATTCTAGTCACAATTAGCATGTAGTATAATAAAATTTTGGCATATAGGGAGAGATAAGCTTTTGTTAGTGAATTGATTATGTGTTCTATTTTATTTGCTAGTTGCTTTTGAATACTTGTTCTCATTTGTGTATAATTTAAGTAAAATGGAAAACCTAGAAAGAGACTATGTTTTCCTTTATAATGTTCTATAATATTGTGTCCTGTCTAAATTTCCCATGTACATGCATTTTCCATATTAAACATGAGTTTGAATTTGTCAGTGTATTGTTTTAGCAATTTTATTACAAGTAGGATTTGTTTTCTGGATGATAGGAAAATTGCAATATCATCTATGTGAGCAACACACTTAATACTAGTGTTTAAGTCTGGGATATGGATATATATATATATATATATATATATATATATATATATATATATATATATATATATATATATATATATATATATATATATATATATATATATATATATATATATATATATATATATATCACACCTATCAATTATTTTTTGATGGCTTCCAGTAAAGGGTTTATGCATATTGGGAAGAGAAATGTGCTCAATGGAGAAATTTGTGGTATAGAACAATTGGGGATGGTAGACAGTGATATTCATCCATTTAAAGTAACATGTATCTCCCTATTCCAAAGCAAATTTATTAATATATAAAGGTAAGTTTTAGGTATATTCGTGACTACTAGAGTGCTAATCAGGATGTCAATAGGAACTGTATCAAATGCAAATTTAATATTGAGCTGAATCACAACAGTACCATATTTTTCTTAACTCTGTGTTGATAACTGTTTTAAAAATAAAGGCTGCCTTATGAATGGATTAGCCTTTTCTTGGGAATTGGTATTTAGAGAGCATAAATAAAATGTATGGTTCGATTCTATCTTTCAGAACAGCTTTCAGTATCTTAATCCCCAATGAACTCATTGAAATTGGTTTTAGCTTCTCAATAGTTGATATATTTTCCCTTTTTTTAAAAAAAAAGATATGAGTAATATAGGATATAGATTTTGTATTGTGTATATTTCTTTTGATAGAAAATTTTCTAGGTAATTGGAGGTAAAGAAATTTAGATATTGATATACAAAGTGAGGTAACCCACGAAAGCCAGATAGATAGATTCAGATATGGACTCCAGTTTTCTTGTAAATTTATTAGGGCTAAATTTATCTTTTTTATTTGACTCACCAAAAAACGTTTTTGCAGGATTATAAGAATTATCAGATTGAAACCTATCCTTATAATACAAAGAGGCTGGTTCCAGCATATAAATCTCACTAACCATCTATATTTACATTTGAATGGCTGTTAGCACTCTGATTGAAGGAGGGTGATCCAAAACCCATTCTGATATAGTTTTTAGACCATGCATGAGTTTACCCAATAAGTATTCTCTTTTTCTTTATTGCTAGATATTCTTTGAGTGTTGATTCTGTTTCATTATATAGATTTTTAAGGTTTTTTAATTTTTATCATTCAATTTCTGAGGATGGAGTCTAAATAATGTTTTTGTAAATATTATCCATTAGTCCCAATATACCTATTGATGATGGTGTGGCTCTAGTAATATGGTAAATCATGTTTGATAATATGCTAACATATGCTATCCAGGCTTGCACTGGATCTATATCAATCTTCCTCAGTTTATTTAAATATATATATAAATTTTTAAAAACTAAAATTCAGTTGTTGTAGATGGTAGTAATTTTCTAATAGTATGTCCAATGGATATTGAATTTTTACTATTGAAATCAAGATCAATTTTATTGACAAGTGTGGTATAGTCTAAAAAAGGTGCATTTATAATTGCTAGGTTAAAAAGTGATGAATTAATGGGGAATAAAACATGAGATGAGTTAGAGAAAAATGCCTTCCATTACTAAAGGAAAAAGTATCATTTGGAAAAAACCTTCCCCACTCATCAGTGGAAAAGAAAGATGATATAATTCACTTTTTAAAATTTTTCTCATATGTCAAAATCACCCATAAGTATGCATAGTTAAGGGGAGGAGCCAAGCATGGAATTTAATGTGAAAATCAACCTGTTCATTATCATAGGTCCAGGCGGAGTATATACGAAAATTACATCTAACACCATTGTCACAATGAAATGATAGTAAAGTGTTCATCAATATATCAAATTTTAAAATAGCTAAAAGGGCAACATTTATTTATAATAATCATTGCACCTGCAGACAAGAGAAGATTTAGAGAAAGCTGCAAAATCTTTATTTACAAAGTAAATGGAGAAATCAACAAGTGAATCATTGTATATTTTGGTTTCCATTAGACTTGTTAGATGCAGGTGAACAATATTGTACCATTGTTTCAGTTGATACATTCTCTTAGTGGAATTAAGATCCCTAATGTTTAAGGGTGCTATTTTTAATTTCACTTCACTTTATTATCAAACCCACCACTTCTTGAAATAAAAACATGATAATTACGATAGATGATAAACATGTACTAAGTTAAATATGAAAACTAATTATGCTCTCAGCTCAATGTTATTCTCTTCTAATTAACAAAAGTTTTTGTTTGACTTATATTCTCTGTTAAAATATTACTTGTTACAAAAGGGAGAATCTATGATTTTATTTAGTTTATTCAAGCATGACTCACCTCTTTCACAAAATTGTCTTCATCAACAGGAATTGTAGAGTTAGTATCTTCATTACTATTGGTTTTAACTTTTTTTACAAAGTCTGTCATATCATTGACTTCTACATCAGGGCTATTATTATCTTTTGTCTGTCCTTTATTCTCTTTTCTCTTATATGGAGCTTGACTGGGTATCAATTTATTTAGTATCTTTGAAATTTCCTTTTATTGGCATATAAACGAATTTTAAAACTATTTTATTTTGGGCTTCAATATGTAAAGATTATTTTAAATTTTTGCCGAGGGAGAATCTAGAATGTCTTTATGTATACTGAATTTCCTATCCAAAAGCAGTGTAAGATAATCCTTCATTATCATAAGTGATAGTTTTCTACTCCTTAATATAATTTTTTTTATTGTTTCCTAGAGCATCTATTTTTTATATAATATTTCATATTTCAATTTATGGTAATAACAATCATGTGTAATTACACTCCCATATTTTTGCATAATAATTGATATTAAGCAATGTCACAGCTTCCTGTCCATATTATATTACCGTTGGTGATTTTGATTTGTAATGTTAAGTAAGCCTCAGATTGTCTAACTAATGTCCAATTGCTAGATTTATCTTTACAACATCAGAATGTTATAAAGTTTCATGCATAGTAAAAATGGCACTTCAGCTGTTACATAATTATTCATAATTCTTTGTAATTATTTTGTCACATCACGTGGCAACATTAATAATGAAATGGGGAAACAAATGTCATTAGAAAGGTAATAAATTTTAAATAAATTTCTTCTAGTAAATCAAAACTGAATATGATTTAAAAGATAAAATTATCATATTATCATAATCACTATAGATTATTCAAAGAAAAAAAATGTAGCAATATTTATTGCATTATCAAAAAACATAGCAATGTTTGTTGCATTTTTTCATACAAGGTTCATCAAACATTTGATCTTACTAGCTCTTCTCAAATTTGATCTAGGTAACAATTACCTTAGTTCATAGACAGTAGGAATAATGATAAATTTTTACAATTATATTAAGGGTAGTTTGATCTCACATTTATTTATTTTTCCTGACACTTTTTAATTTGCAATATAATTTTTTTAAATTATTTGCTTTATTTCTGAATCCAATCTTTATCACCCAATCACATAAAATAAGTACTGTATATATATATATATATATATAAAATAAGTACTGTATATATATATGAAAAAGAGATGTGAATTGAGTTATTTCATGTATTTATATTTTAAAAAATGACAGGTATATTAATCTTTAACTGAGGATTAAGTTTATATCTAGGTTAGGATAATCTCTAATTTAATAAATAATTAATAATAATCATTAATGTATTTATATAAACTAGTTGATATTAAAGCTGTGAGCATAGAAAGATTGATACCTTTAAATCAAGGTATTATATATATGGTGACATTTAAAAATAGAATTGGGTTTTAGAAAAATTTAATTTACTTTAATGAAGCCATATTTAAAAAAACATTAGGTCTAAATAAAATATAAATTGATAATTTTATTTCTTTAGATTTTTATTTGATTTTAGCTGAAGCCATAGTTTCAGTGTATATTATATTGATTAAGAATCAATAAAAATGATTATGAAATTGAGCTTATGAAATATAATAAAATCATGAAATATAGCAATGATTAGAATATGATTTTTTTTATATTATACTAACATTTATGTGTGAAAGATCCAGAATTATATATATATATAAGCACTCTTTCTTAATTAAGCTATGAATAAATAACATTATATATGTTAACAAAAGATCAGAATAGAATGGATGCAACTATTCTTTAAGCTTTTAACATTTATATATTTATAATGAAAGCCCATAAATAACACCAAGTTATTTGTATTTAAGCATGTTTATAAAGCAAGTTATGACAGCCATTAAAGTATTTATTGCATAGCAATGCCACCCTAAAAAAACAAAGTCAAAGACAGAGTAGAACTCATCAAAAATGTACTGGTTGCAATAATTTTGTGTTTTTATATTTTATCTAAAAATAATGAAATACCCATTTATTGAATAATACTGGCTGAGTAAATTATTGGAAAGATACCTAAAATTTTTTTTTTTAAAACTGAATGAATCTGCAACAGTTTTCCTAGTTTTACAAACTATTCAAATCCCACATTACATGGATGTCAGGCAAATAAGCTCCTCACTGACAAAAGCCACAAGCTAGAAACTAGTCTGGGGATATTGGATGAGTAGGCACTAGATAGGGATTTTATGCACAAGCTTTCTGGCATCCATTGATTACTCTAGCTTGCACTGAGTGGCACTACTGTATGGAGAGTTTTGCCTGTTTTAATTAAGCACCTACATCCTAATAACTCAATGGTATATGTGTGTCTGTAAATATACACAATAGGCTGGTAAAAATAATTAAATATAACAATTTAAAATTATTTTAATGTAAAACAAATCTGATTGTAGTATTAATGGTTTATTTGTGAATATTTGTTTTATTTATCTAAAAAAAAAGTATTAACTTTAAATTTTAATTAAACATGTTTATTTTTATATATTACACTTATTATAAATGTTAGTTATTTTATTTATGTAAAAAAAAGATAAGACATATCGATAAATTGTGCAAGTTGAAAATGAAAACAGAACTCAAAGAGGTTAGATAGACTTGCTTTGTGTATATATATATGTCATATATATATATATATATATATATATATGTGTGTATATATATATAGGTTAGATAGACTTGCTTTGTGTATATATATATGTCATTGAAAACTAGTCAATACCAATATCAATAACAATCAAGAATTTCAAACTGTTAGCAAAGCAGCATCCTTTTAATAATATATATACAGACCCTAGATTAACATCCTAATACTGGTTTATTAAGTAAATGAAATACTCTCAATCCAAAGGACAAGATAAAACTTTTTTTAAAAAAAGAGCAAACTGTCATCTATTTTACCTAAATTCATTTATATAGGTAAATCTCTTAAAAAGTTTTATCTTGTACTTTGAATTGAAAGTATTTGAGTTACTTAATAAATCAGTGCTGGGTATTAATCTCATGTATCTTATAATATTAATGCTGGGAAAATTTGCATACATGTATGTGAGCATCCCTGTCTTTCTTTATATGCGTATATATAATAAACTAAACCTCTACCATTGTTATGTGTAATATATCAACACTATAATGTTTTGAAAGTATATTAGATTACTAAATAAATATTATACACTCTGTTAGTGTTTTATATTATATAAGCATACACTTATAAGTGTCTTTCATTGCAGTAATAAGGTACTTGCATGACAGATCTATATCTCATATTTGACATCAATGCCAACAAGATTAAACTTTGTAATATATATATATATGTAAGTAAATAACTGGAAGGATCGTATGCTGTAAAAGTAGCGTATGTTCCTACATCCAGAACTTAAGTTCAAATCCAGGCTAGGAAAAACTTGGAAGTGTTTTTAGGCTACAAGTAGACTTAGGATTTTTTTTCCAGATAAGCAGTTATAAGCCAATCAGATAACCATCCAATATTGATCAATAAATAAATTTTTAGCTATTCTTAATTTAAAAATATTCATCATCTAACAATAGAAAACTAATTTGTTAAATAATATTTTGTCTCATTGAAAATAACGTGTTTATTGAGTTGAGAATTTCTTTCTTTTTGAGAAAAATAACAGTTTAAAGAAATAGAGAAAAATAAAACAGTCTCTATATTTAAATGTAACTGTTGCGTTTTGCCTGTTATATCATTTTTTAAAAATGCAACTTGACCTACTAAGCAACTAATTAAACAATAAATTAATAAGGCAATTTTTGATTACCTGTCAATACATGAAAAGTATTCTAGGAAATATCCTAATTTGAAATGAATTAATGAAATAAAAAATGTTTACCAGAGTGAACATTCCTAAAGAAGAATTATAGAAAAGGGTTTGATAATATAGTGGACTATTTTCATCATCTATCAGTAAATGGTGAATTCCTAAAAAATTGTAAACTTTATTTAAACTTTTTAAATACAAAAAAAAACTGTTAGTATAACATATAAATAGATAATGAGTCAGAGTAATTGATGGCATGTGCATACACGTGTATATACATATTTTTAAGGTAGTAGACATTTTAAATTATTTATATTCTGAGAATCAATTAGAGCTACAATCTTTTTTCACTTCAATTATACACAGTTCGGTGAATATGTAGACAGAAGTATGCTGCCTGTTTTTCTATTCTAATAAAAACTGACTCAAATATTGAGTAGCTTAAGTTCTTTGACTAATGGCTTTGTATTTTGCTGTAATTCTAAGTTGCTTCTATCTCTTCTTTTCAGAGATATTTCCTCTTTTTTCCTCTCCTTTCAGCAAAATGATTGTTCGCAAATCTTTTAAGTTTTAAAAAATTCTCAGAGTATTAATGAATGTGGATTCACGTTGTAGAAATAAAATATAAATTTGAATATTTAGTACAACATTTTACTTTTTCTTCTAAATTTAATTTTAGAAGATGGGAAAGGGTTTTAATAAAATGGTTTATAGTTTCCAATTAAAGACACCACTTTTTTTTAATTTTATTTCAAGGAATATGGATCTTTATATAATAGATCGATAATTGCTGATCTAATCCGGATTAGCACACAATCATATGACATTTCTTTGCTCAAAATTTTAAAAAGAATGAAGAATGATATTAATCATTTACTACTAGTGCGAATTTAATTGCTATTTATATATAAGTTTTTCAACAATATATATATACACACGCTTGTGTGTTATTGTTCTTAATGGTTCATCATTTATTGAGTTTGGAAAAACCAATATTACGATTTATATTTTAATTGGTGCTGGCTGCAATGTATACATAAACATGCATTTATATATACGCAGCTTGCAGAAAGGACCTCGTGGCATAGTAATAAGGACATTGTCCATCATGTCAACAACCTAAAGTTTGAATTCAGGCCAACTTAAACTTAATTTTTTTTTTTAAGTTAAAATTTTCAGGTAGCTAACTTTATAGACACTCTATCTAAGCATGCAAATTTATTGTGACATGGGTATCTAGATATTCTTGGCTAGAAGGTAGAACAAGGATATAATTACCATTATCAACCAGCAGATGTTAGCCTAATAACTATTTTCTTATCTTTCACTGTTCTTTTATGAGATTATTGAGAGGATTTGGATTTAAAATATGATTTGGTATATCTTACATAGTACTTATAAATACAAGAATATAAATAAATAAAAATCTCAATATTTTCCATGTAACCAAAATATTACATTTGTATATGTGTGTGCCTAAATGAAAGTAAATACTTAACTTTTATGGCCTAATAAGATTTTGGTATATTCATTATAATTAAAAGCTAAATATTTATTTGCATATAGGTATTTATATGTATGAAAAATTTGATTGGTTTTTAATGATATATATATATATATATTAATTTTTAATATATATATATATATATATTAATGTAAGCACTAACGATGTAAGTAGAAGCAGTTTATAGATCAAGAGTATGATATAATACTACAAATTAAAATTAATAAAGTTCTTATGCAATAAACTATTAAAAAATTTAAATAAGACAAAATACAAGGATATGATATTGAAAGCTTCCATGTTCTCATTAACTTTGTTACAAGCGAACCTCATTATTTTTTGACAGGTCTATTTCTAAATAAATATATATTATTATCATAAGAAATTATAAGTCCTATGCCCATAGGTTTACAATGCTTTACTCTTCTACTCTCTTCATTTTGTCTATCCCTTGTATGATTCTTGATAAAAATGCTAAAACGCTCCATAGCATTTTTTAATGTCATAATATATATTTATTAAAAATATAACAGGACCAAATCTTAGCTTTGATATAACTAGATAAATATTACTTAGTAATAGGACTTGTCTGACCTACCTTTAAATTAAAAGGCAACCACATTTGACATATTATTCTAGATTAATAAGTCAGATATAAATTTATTTTGTATTTGACTTGAATTCTTACATAAATCTATAGTGGCAACAGTTTGCAATGCTAATTTTAATGGATTATCTCATTATGTTGTAATTGAATTTATTTATAAAATTACAAATAAATTTCTTATATGCTTTTAATATTTACATTATAATGGTCATGAAAATCTTTTCATTATTATATGCATATATTATGTTTTTATTTAATTTTCATCACAAGGGAATTACACCCTATACACATGTGCTGTATTGTTTTTAATGACAACACAGGATACTTTCAAATCAAGCACAAGATAGAGACTTTGAAAGTATAGGAATGACCATCTTATCTTTGTACCTAAATTCACTTATAAAGTGTCTTGATATGAGAGCATAAATGTTTTTCATTAATCATTTAAAATCCATTCACTTTTATTCTATTAACATTGCAAAATTTTTCCAATTTGCTGCTTGTTAATATTACAAAATCTCTATCTAGGAACTTGGTTTAAAAGTATCCTTTATTTGTACTCAACAAAACATTATTGAGTTATTAAAAACAATACAGCATTTCTGTATAGGGTATAATTCCCTTCTGATAAAAATTACATATGATTACTGTGCTCAAAAATTAAGTCCTTATTTATGTATTTCACTTTCATCTGAATATTTTTTATTCAATTTCCCTCTCTTTTTTTCAACCTTTGATTCTGACTCAATAAAATATTGTATTCTTTTTATGCTTCTATTACTATTTCAATTTTATTATTATTATTTTTTATTTTAATATTTGAAAGAATTTTTATGGCATAGCTAATTAAAAAAGCATATTAAGAATCATGTTTATGTAAAATTTTCAATAAGTTTAATAGATCTCTTTATCATTCAAAGCATCCCATAGTTTGAGACTTTCTCTGGATTAGATGACTTTCATTTTCAATCCCCTTGGACTCTTTATAACTATATAGTTGAAATTATATACTTTTATGTCTGAATTATTGTAGCTCGGTTGATATGAAATTTGATTGTGCTATGACTCCTTTAAAATTTTTCTGACATTATTCCATTTTTATTACCAAATTCTCTAACTGTACTCACAGTACAATAATTTATACATGTACCAGTGTTTAACTTTATCTTTTCTATTGCATTGCCAAATCCATATAATATTAATATCATCTATTTTTTTTATTACTTTTACAATGCTTTTTTTACAACCAAATATGTCAGTTTTGATTGTCCCAGCAATCTTCTTCAGAATTGCTATATTAATTAATATAACCTGAAGAAGATTTCTAGTACAATCGAAACTGTCATATTAGCCTGTAAAAAAGCCTTGTAAAAGGAATAATAATTAATATAGCAATTCTGAAGAAGATTGCTGGGGCAATAGAAACTGTCATATTAGATTGTAAAAAAAAGCATTGTAAAAGTAATAAAGAAAATAGATAATATTAATGTTGTACCAGTGTTTAAATAAAATTAAATAGAAATTTGATATGCAAATGCAAATCCAATATTTTTAATTGATAAAACCCAATAGGATTTAACTGTAATACTGTCATATTGTTTCTGTTAATTATTCAAGCTTATAATTTAAATGGTTCTAAAGTAGAATTATTAGATTAAATTGATGATTAGGAAACTTTCATTAAAATTGATTTTATATATATTATACAAAATTTAAAGCTCATGGCTTGTGGATATCTGCATATTTTTTGCAGCTGATATTAATCAAATGAGGATAATAATTATTCTTGCTTTCTGCGTTTACTTTTATATTAATTATAATTCAATGAAAAATTATCTACTCTTTAATTAAAAATTGAACTATATCTGATGTTGGTTTGTGCCAGGTTTTTTTTAAAAAAGAAATTTATTTCAGTGACTCAAAAATTGAATAACATGTATAAACATGAGTTTATTACTACTAATCTGACTTTAGATTAGATTTAGGCTAAATCTAAAATAATTTCTAGAAGTAAATTTCTTGAAAATTTGACTGGCACTACTTATTGTATTGCAAATATTTTCTATTAGTATTTCTTATTTTACTTGTAAATACCATTTCCCTCCTTAAAGAAAAAGTGCTTATACTAAGCTTCAAAATATTGTTAAATATTATCATGAAAAATATTCTGGTACATCTCAAGTCTATTCCTTTGAATGGTCTTCTTGTTCTATTATATATTTTTTACACAGATATCAGAAGAGAAGTTGCTTCATAAAAATTATATAAGTACCTAATAAGTAAATCAAACTTGTCAATAACTGAACATATAGGTTCACCACCTAAGATTCATCTCAATTCAAAATCCTCTTTTTGGTTGTTCATCCAATGACCTTTTTAAACAACCCAAAAATTAAGCATAAAACAAACATCTTATGAGGTTCCAAAAATGTTATTTTACATATCCAACAATAAAGTTATTGAAAATTTCAACATCAAATTCAGGATAACCCATGGTCATTGTGGTCATCTATTTAACATATAGAATCTAACAGCTACTGATCTATTCAAATACAAAGTCACTAACCATTTATTTAATGTCTTCAAATCTATGACTACAGAGGCATAATTGAAAAGACTTAATAAAACCATTAATGAATTTATTTTCTGCTTAAAATCTCTATACATTTCTTTACCTTTTTTTAATAATAGTTAAGTTGTCTAAAAAATCCAAATGCTAAATAAACAAATAATTGAAGTCAATGTTAAAGTGTATATATATAAAACAATGAATAAAAATATTTTTGTAAAAATACAAGAATAAAATTTAGAAATACACAAATTGAAAAGATATGAAGAAGTTCATCATTGTTATTTGACTTCTAAAAATTGATTGGCCCAAAAATTATATATAAGATTGAAATTCTTTATAATCAGTTTTTGGCAGACAAAAATCATATTAGTCAAAATTGCAAATTATAAACAGCACAAAGTAATACCATAATATAAAGATGAAAATAAATAAGAAGTTATAAATATTAATTTCAAAAACAAAGATTAGATGTAAAGGAATTTTAAACTGATTAAAGTAATGGCTATTCACAAAAAGAGTTTAGACTGGTAAAATTTAAAGTGCACTACAGTATATTCTGATAAATGAGTGATCTGTTCTTTTTTATGAGAAAGAGAACTGACTTAGAAATAAAGCTTGGTATAAAAATTTTTTTTATACATATGGGAGTCCTAGTGCTATGCATGTTTTTGAACATTATTGAGATATAATAGAGATATGTAATTTTGACTTTAGAAGATGAAAACAAAATGGTCCATCAAATAATTACAAGTAGGATGATTGCTGCTTGAATATGTTTTATTAGATATTGTGATATCAATAATAAAGGGTATCAGAAAATCTTTACCACAAGAGAATCAGTATAAGGCAGATCAAAGAAGGAACAATTTTTGTTTCATTCCAGATCAACATAGTCAGCAGTGTCAGTTGAATGATCACTGTGAATATTTAAAAAATTATGTTTGGACAGTATATATTTATTTATAACACACATTTTGGGACCCAGATTTGTTTGTAAATTGAAATAATACAGATATTTATTGATGTAATGTATTAAAACATATTTTTAATTGAATCATTATATTTATGAAGCATCAACAGATTGAAGGTGTTTTTAAATACCTTTATTGAAGTTGAAAAATCAGTTTGTTTGTTTGTTAACCTGTGAAGAGCAGTATAAAGATTTTTTTCTTTCAATTTAGTAACATTTTTTTAGCATTTTAAAATTGGTATTTAATATATTCAGGTGCAATATAACTTGTTAAAATTTTGTATATTTGTTTAAAATATTTATGAAAGTGATAGAACACTAATTTTTTAAATAGATGATTTAATTTCTTAAGTAGGAAGAGTGGGGATGTTTTAAATAATGATTGCTATTGATTTTGTTATAATTTAAGTAATACTCATGAGAGGGCAGTATAAAGATTTTTTCTTTCAATTTAATAACATTTTGTTAACATTTTAAAATTGATATGTAATATATTTACATTCAATATAACTTGCTGGAATTTAATACATTTGTTTAAAATGTCTATGAAAGTGATAGGACATTAATTCTTAAAATAAGTGAATTAATTTTTTAAATAGGAAAAGTGGGGGAGATCTTTTAAATAATAATCACTATTAATTTTATTTATGAATTAAGTAATAAGAAAGTTGTTTTAATATAGTTTTGTTAAGCTTTTTTTTTTTTTTAAATTTTTCAAATAAAAAGATAAAATGGCAACAATTTTAAAAAAAAAAGGTTACTTAATGATTTCTTATACATATATAACTATATGCATATATTAAATATGATATATACATAAAGAGTATACATATTAGCTTATTGCAGAAAAAACTAGTGATATATATATATATATATATATATGAAATTGTTTTAAAATAAAAATATATGTATTAAGTGAAGTTCATTTAGAATATAGTTTTGGCAAACTTTTTTTTTTAAATAAAAAAATTCAAATCAAACTAAAAATGTTAAACACTTTCCACTTAAAAGAATATTTCATATTTTTAAGCACTTATATACCATATATTATTATGCACACACACATATATATATGTAAATTTATAAATAAATATTAGAAAATACAGTACTTAAAAGTTTATCAAAATATATCTATAACCATCACTTAGAAGCACTTTCAACTATCCTTGTATTTTTTGTCAACTAATACTTTTAAAATATCAGCTTTCCCATAATTCCATGATGTCAAATTTTCCATAATTCTGTGACCTTAATGTTTGCTGCTTACCTATTAATTAAATCTTGCTTATATATATATATATATATAAGGGATTTACATTTTAAATTATAGAAGAAATATCTAGTGATATATATATATATATATATCACTATATATTTATCTAGTGACTAAATTGTAATGGCACAATATATATATATATATCCCAACTATAAGGATCCATTCAATTTAAAATACAATATAGTTGTACATTTACATTTACTGTGCCAATATTAAAAAATTAAAAATTATGGGGTTAATTTTTTTTTTAATATACTAGATGCTTTTATTGATCATGAACCAAAAAGCAAAAAATCATTGTTGCTTCAACCACAATTACGATTTTTAGATTTAACTTTAAATAAAAGCATATGGGCTCCAGAAATTAATTCACTCCCTATTTTCTGTAACAGGATTGACTTAATTAATTTCTGGATCTTCCATGCTTTTATTTCAAGTTAAATTTATAAAACCCAGTTGTTGAAGAAACAAATATTTTTTTGCTTTTTAGTGCATAACTAATAAAAAAATTTATATATATAAAATTTAACTTTACTATTATAAATTATGTTTTAAATTTAAAAAAGAACATATTATTTAAAAACAACATTTGTAATAGTATTTAAAATAATGGATACTCTATAATTAACAATTTTATATTTAATCAAATTTATTTGGATACTAACTCACATTGGTTCATATTGAACATTTTGGTTATTTCGAACTGGGTGATTTTTATAAATTACTGATATATATATATATATATGTGTGTGTGTGTGTGTGTGTATAGTAACCTTTCCATAAAGGAAAACTACTGAACAAAAGAGAATCTGGATAACTGAGATAACAATAATGTATTACAGGTAAGTTGCATAAACAATTACTATTAAAATAATACTGTTCTGACTATCTCAAGCTACATTACTAAGATACAATATTTAATAAAACAATATTTTCAATAATTAAATATAAGAAAACTATTTAAATAAAATACTATAACACTTAAATTCAACATAAATAATTAGGGTTCCAACTATAATACTCAATTTATTCATTTCAATAACAAATTTAACTTATAAAAACTTGCTCAATACTATAAACAAAATATGGTTCTATCAAAATAACAAGTATAATTATGAAACTCTTTCCATGTGACATTCAGTAAGGTACACTATCTTAAACATTGAGAATATATCCCAAAAGATATACTCCCAATGGCATAAGAATATTACCTCACCAAATTCACATAACAAAAATATTATGTAATAATCTCATGATTTTAAAAACACAGATCTAATAATCCTAAGTATAATTTATAAAATTATTACAGAAATAACAATAAATTACTTAATATTCCTTTAATAAAAATACTAATTAGACATTTAATATTAACTAATAATTTATTACTTATCATCTTTCAATAGAAAAATTTTATAATTCTCCAAAATAATAATAATAATAATAATAATAATAATAATAATAATAATAATAATAATAATAATAATAATAATAATAATAATAATAATAATAATAATAATAATAATAATAATAATAATAATAATAATAATAATAATAATAATAATAATAATAATAATAATAATAATAATAATAATAATAATAATAATAATAATAATAATAATAATAATAATAATAATAATAATAATAATAATAATGATGTAATTTCAGATTTTTTTTCACTATTAATAATTATGGAAAATTTAATACGCTTGACGTATATAGTGAAATTAAATTCATAAAAAATTACACTAATATTTCTTAAGGCTAAGCGCTTTCAGAGCATTCGACTCCATATTCATAGCCTCCCAATCTAAAAATTTATGCAAATCTATGCAAGCTCATTTATATTGTCCATCTCTTTGATATAGAAAAGCATGTATCCTTCCTGTTTATTGCCTTCAAGTCTCTTGCTATATACCATGCTTCTTTCACCTTCCTTTTGATGTCATTTCTCTCAGTGGAAACTATTTCAGCACATCCAGGTTCAAATTCATGATTAGCCTCTTTTTGGTGATCCACAAATACTGAGCTGCCCTCATTTCTGTTTAATACTCTTTTGTATAAGTATTTGTGTTGAGCTACTCTATTGTTCATAGTGGCCCAGGTCTCACCATAGTATACTGCTCCACAGTTAGCCTGAGGGCATGTCATTTTGTACACCACATGTGGAGTAGTTTGTATATCAATCTTATCCTTAGAGTTGGTAATAATTCTATTAGTGTTAGGAGGGGTTCGAAAACCTACTGTGAATTCATTCTGTAATTTTTTGACTAGTTCTTTTGCAATATTAGGTATGTATGGCAGACATATAAGTTGTTTTTTGTCCTTTCTTGGTTTATGTATGTTTTCATAAAAGAACTAGTCAAAAAATTACAGAATGAATTCACAGTAGGTTTTCGAACCCCTCCTAACACTAATAGAATTATTAACAACTCTAAGGATAAGATTGATATACAAACTACTCCACATGTGGTGTACAAAATGACATGCCCTCAGGCTAACTGTGGAGCAGTATACTATGGTGAGACCCGGGCCACTATGAACAATAGAGTAGCTCAACACAAATACTTATACAAAAGAGTATTAAACAGAAATGAGGGCAGCTCAGTATTTGTGGATCACCAAAAAGAGGCTAATCATGAATTTGAACCTGGATGTGCTGAAATAGTTTCCACTGAGAGAAATGACATCAAAAGGAAGGTGAAAGAAGCATGGTATATAGCAAGAGACTTGAAGGCAATAAACAGGAAGGATACATGCTTTTCTATATCAAAGAGATGGACAATATAAATGAGCTTGCATAGATTTGCATAAATTTTTAGATTGGAAGGCTATGAATATGGAGTCAAATGCTCTGAAAGCGCTTAGCCTTAAGAAATATTAGTGTAATTTTTTATGAATTTAATTTCACTATATACGTCAAGCGTATTAAATTTTAAATAATAATAATAATAATAATAATAATAATAATAATAATAATAATAATAATAATAATAATAATAATAATAATAATAATAATAATAATTCAATTCAATTCTTTATTTATTTAATGTACATATCAACAGCATTTAGCCAATTATAGATTGCACAGTAATGTAATTATTAGATACAAATCTAAATAAGCATTAAAAAAAAATAATAAAAAAATAAATAATACCAATAAAATAGAAAAACAATAAAATGCACAAATAAATAAAAAGGCAATATATCAAATAAAATCAAGGATAATATTTTTTTATGAGGATTTTAGTAAATTGTTTAAAATTCAAATTAAAAACATCATCATTACCAAAATCTTTGTTATAAGTTCTAGGTAAACGAAATAAAGGGGAAAATCTTAATATATCAGATTTACAAATTTTCAGTTCAAAAACATTGTGAGTGCAAGTGTTATAATTCTGTTTTTTAATACCTAAGTTAGAAAGCAAATTAGATACAGAAATATTCTGGGAAATGAATTTATGAAGAAGTTTGAGATCTCTTGTTTTTCATCTCAGCAGTAAATCAACATAGTGTTCACTACCTAAACTATTTAATTTTGCAAATTTGTCAAAAACAGACTGAATTCTTATGATATCTGTCCTGTTATGAGGATTCCATATAATTGAACCATACTCCAATATGGGAAGAACTAAAGATATAAAAAGTTTAATTTTTGTAAATTTATTAAATGCTTTTCCATATCTGTAAATAGCTCCTACAATTTTAGAAGATTTATTCACCATAAAATTAATGTGATTATGAAAAGATCCATTATTGGAAAATATTATTTGTAGATCTCTTTGATGATCATTTGTTATAATTTTAGAGTCCCCAATATAGTAGGAAAACCTTAAGACTTCAGATTTTTTAGAGTAAAAGACAATGGAGAACTTATCCATGTTTATATCTATATAATTATATTCACACCAATTCAAAAAATTATCTATATCACTTTGAAGTAAAAAATAGTCATTAATAGAATAAATATGCCTAAAAATTTTGCAATCATCTGCATAATATAGAAGATGTGAAAATTTAATGCATGTTTTTAGGTCATCAATGTATACATTAAATAATAAAGGTGCAAGAACACTGCCTTGAGGCACCCCAGTGAAGCAATAATATGGTAATGACAATTTGCTATTAAACCTCACCCAAGACATTCTATCCCTAAGAAAAGAGTCAAACCAATTAATTAATAATTTAGAAAAACCTAACCTACAAAGCTTCTGAATAATAATAATAATAATAATAATAATAATAATAATAATAATAATAATAATAATAATAATAATAATAATAATAATAATAATAATAATAGTAGTAGTAGTAGTAGTAGCTGTAGCAGTAGCAGTAGCAGCAGCAGCAGCAGTAGTAGTAATAATAATAATAATCACAATCATCATCATCATCATCTCAGGTTAATTTCTAACAAACTAATAACAAAATAAATTAATTAATTAATATCTTGTTGTTAAATATGATGAGGGATTTTAGATGATATTTTACTCTTACAAAATAATAATAACAATAAGCAACTCAGATAACTTAATGACTCTCAGCATTAAATCTACTTGATAATTAAAATTTAATAATAAAAAAAAAATAATATAATAAGATTTTAAGTAAGCATTGTGCACAATCTCTCTTTGTTTAATGTAGACTTCTTAAAAAATATAATGTATTCTAATATTGTGGCAATATCAAGTATCTCTCATTGGTGTTGTATCTGTTTAAAATAATTATCAATGGCCAATCTTCTATGGTAATAATAATAACAACTTATTTTGTTATTCAATCAAATATAATAGAAATAATATCTAAGTAATCTTTAAGGATCATGTGCCAAATAAGTAATATTCAAATTAATTTCAGTGGATCATGCATGTAGAATAAAAAAATCAAATAAGCAACATGCAGATAAATTATAACTTGACTAAGATAAGATTCAAAACAACTAAATTTGTTTACAAATTAACAATAAATTTATAACATAATATAAAAAATATATTTACAAAGGTAAAATAAGAATTAACATTATTTAACATAAAAAAAATATTTATAATAAATCTTAGCAATAAATACAAGAAATAAGATAAGAATAACCTTCACTCCAGCCATTTCAAAATAAAATAAAATGAAACTTACAACAATAAAGATAATATCTAATCTTTATCCGGTAAAATAGTATTCTATTATTTGTATTGGGAACAGTTACAATAAATTTCCCAATTTCTAAAAAAAATAACTTAATATTATACTTATTCTACCATAAAATATATTTATTACAATGTAAATGCATCAATATAAGTTTATATTTCAAAATACACTTTTTAAAAGCCAAATAAAATATTAAAAGAAAAATTATTAAAAACTTTCTTTGCAGTTTAGCAAAATATCACTTTGATATTTGAATATCAGAAAATTTTAAATAAAAAATATGAATAGCTCCCTCTATAAAATTAACTATTATGAAAAATATTTAAGAGATAATTTCATAAGGTTTTGTAACTGAAACAGGTTTAAAATTATTTAGAATAAAATGTAAAAGAACTATCCATAAATTATATTGCTTGACATTTGTATTACTTTTTGTTTTATACTCTTACATTCATCACATCATTAAAAATTCTTTTCATTATTTTCACTTTCATTTTGATTTGAATATGCATCTGTTTGAGCTAAGTGATCTCTACTATTTGCATGAACATCGATTATTCCTCTCTTGTATTTTATACTATGACAATTAACAAACATCTCAATATCATTTGCAAAAAAAATTTTTATATATTGCATTTGCCCTGTCACAAAATTATCTACTTCAAACAGTTTAGCCATTACTTTACCAACTTATAAAACTATCTTTTACAATGATATCTGTGGTGATAGATAGTGATTGAAGTGTAGGGTATGGAATAAATAACAGGAATGTCTTAAAAGAGTAAGATAATATCATCATAGGTACAGCGGAAATCATAAGAGTAGGTCTGTATTCATAAGGCACCTAATATTTAAGTCATGGCTCTATTATAGCACTTATTGATGATAAGGAAATGCAACTGTACATGGAAAGAGATATACAGTCTTATGTAATCTGTATATTTTAATAACTTTAAAATATGGAAATATAATTCACATACAACAGTTTTCAACATATTCCTAACATCTAGGATTTCATATGAATATTATTACTTTCCTGAACCCCATCCTATATCTTTTACACTGAATAAATCATTCAACATCTTAAAAATATACAAACAGTATTCTAAAATAACTTCAAAACTCAATATTAAAGAAACAACAAAGATCTAAATTCATTTCAAGATGTTTTTTAAAAATTTTCATTCATGAATGATCTTGATAAATATACATCAGTATTATACATTTTATTTATTTGTTATGATTATAATTTAGAGATCAATATTATGTATTTTTCTGTATTTGAGCAGATAACATTCATAAAATGACATATTAATAATTTAACATGGTATATAATGCACACATATTCAAACATTCACATTAAAACAAATATTTAAAATATTATTGGATGTTTTTCAAACATTCATCCACATCTATCAATGCTTTTTTAAAATATACATGATGATAATTTTATCAATGGTTTATTCCACAGTTTAAGATTAAATTCAAGCAATGTGAAATATTAATCTTAAAATACTAATTAGGATATATCTTTTTTTAAATAAAAGAAAAAACAAAATTATTAAGCAAAATGTAATCTAAATGACAATAAAAAATACCAATGATCTTATTATACTGATAAAATCATTCCTGGAAATCAGTTTCTTAAACCATACATTCAACAAAAAAAAATATTACGATTGAAATTTGCCTTGTTCAGAAAATTACTTTTGAATACGTATTTGTTTTTTGTTTTTTTTTTTAAATATAATAATAAAGTTAATCTATTTTAAAATTTTATAATAACAACATGTTAGTTTTAAAATAAAAAATTGCAATATTTTAAATACTAATGTTAAACTTAATATTAGAAAAATAATAATAATGATAATAATAAAGTTTTAAAGTTACAAAAAGATTTTCCCCTCCTGCTTGTAAGTTGAATTGCTTGTCAAAAATTTTGCACAGTTGCCTAGTTATGGTTGGACAGCTTTGTGCACAAATCATACTCCTTTCTTGTCTTAATACCATATGAAGAAATGTACAAATAATATTAAAATTCAGTAAAAATCCAACAAAATCCATAGAAAATATTAACATCCTATAAGATAAAATGTTTATTTCAGTTCTTTCTGAAAACTTTTATCCAGACATTTAATATCTCCATATAATAATAATTCAAAATTCATTTTACATGAAAATATTTCCTTACATAATTTTTGTCCATTGCATATAACAGATAAATTGCAGTAATTATAAGTAATATTTGTGTTCTTCATTGCTCAGAATATTAGTAGCAAACATTGTATAATATAATGTTATTTAATATGTTTATCAGTAGACAGGTAGTTCATGAATTAAAATAAATATTTCTTTTTTTAAAAATTTATGATTTTATATCCTTTTAAACATATATCTTGTCACTAAATATTTTTCTTTTCCAGGTAAAACAGATTTATCATTCCAACATTTATCCTTTTAAACATATATCTTGTCACTAAATATTTTTCTTTTCCAGGTAAAACAGATTTATCATTCCAACATTTATTAACTAATAATATTTTTAATCTTTTAAAAAGTCATCTCATTTTATTATTTCCAGATGAATTATGTTAAAATATAATTTATTGATTGATTTGATTGATAGCAAGACTTTTTAAAGCATAAAAGACATTCAAAAGTCATCTTCAATATGTCTTTAAATACATTGTTCTTAAAACACAATTCCATTATGATTATTTTAAAGACAAATCAAATACCATCAATTATAATAAAAACACATTCATTATACCATAAAACATTTTAAATTAAATTTTAAATCATAGATGCAGAATCTTAATTTTCTTTTCATTTTTTTTAAATATAATTTTTTTATATCTTCTTTTCTTAATTAATAAATTAGTGTAAATTTAAAAAAACCTCCAACATATTTTATTAAAAATGTAAAGTTTCTAATTTTTTGGTTGGGTTTGTGGGTTTTTTTTAAGAGGAAAATTTCTGAAAGCACACATATTTATACAATCACCTATTATGTAATATTCTCAGCACCTTTCAAACTAATATTAAATTTATTTATCATTTTAAATAATATTTTAAACAAAAATAATTATCTTAAACATATAATATAAAATATTTATCACTATAATTAAGCTATGATACCATTATAGTATTTTTCAAATATAATAAATAAAAATTAATATTATATTACCTTTTAAACAACTTATTTTATCATTTTATATTTAATTCATCTCAAAATGAATTCAAACTATCTAATATATCTTTATAAGCTCCTATCTACTGAGTTCGAACCCCTACTATCTATAACATCTAAATTATATACTAGAAAATAACCTAAATTTTTTTTTTATATAACTACTTTTTCAACTCTACCTAATTGTCTATACCTATTGTAATGGGTACTAATATATATATATATATATATATATATATATATATATATATATATATATATATATATATATATATATATATATATATATATATATATATATATATTATAAAATGAGAACAAGAGGAAGGATACACCATTATGTACCTAAATTGGGGCATATATCTATCACAAAAAAATTGAATAAAATACAAGAGACTTATTGGTATGCCCTATAAATTGAAGCATCAAAATCATAAAGGTGTAAAATTCCCAAGAGATAGAGACTCTTCAAAACTAAATTAAAGATTAAAAATTTATAATAATAAAGAAAAATACTGAGACAAAAAAGATAAAAAGCTATATGTAATGGCTCCAAATCTCTAATTTATACCAATACAATAAATAATAAATAAAAAAATAAAGAATGCTAGCTCTTATTAATGCCCTGTAAATTATAAGATAGCAAACATATAATGAGCACACATATGAGCTAAAATTGGTAGTGTTATATCAATTGATAAACTAATCCACAATAGAACAAATGAATGAGGGTTTAGTAGACTTGAATAAATAAGATACTCTAAAATCCATGTTGGTATAATATTCAAAATAAATTTACATTGATATTTATTTTTAAATATCCCTTAGGTTGCTGTGATTAAATTATATTATCTACTTTGGACTAAAATGCCATACTGAATTTTTTAAAATACTGACCTGAGACACAATTTTTACAATAACTTCAATTTTAATTTTGTTAGAGCAAAAAAATTACACTAATAGAAACTAGAAAAACTAAGGAAAACAATAAGTCTATGACAAATAGTGATAACCATTTAAAAAATAAGGAAAAAAAAATTTCAACATCCAACATAATTATTACTTCATTGTTTGTTCATTATTTCTAATTCATCATGAACTAAGTATTAATTACATCTTCAGTTATAATTTCTTTGTATTCCTCACAAAATTATCTTTCAAACCATGTATAATATGTCTTACCTGAGATAATCCTGGGCTTCAGAATCTTCAAGAGTATGCACATAAGAAGTTCCAAATGTCAAAGGCATCTATAAAGAAAAAGATTCATCCTAATAAAAGATACAAAAGAAATCATCATAGCAATGGGCTTCGTGTCTATCTAAAACTAGAAATGGTAGGCTATTGTCTATATCGCTGATAAAATGAGTTTTATCTCATCATTTTATATTTTTTTGTGTACATCAGTAATGTTTATATTCTTTATGGACACCAGCAATGTTTATATTCTTTATGCACACAAGTGATGCTATCTTGTTATATTTATTGTATCACATAGATATAGTTTAATTTGCATATAGTCCATTTGTTAGCTATAGACTTGAAAATAATGTCATGAAACATATAGCAAAAACAGAATGACTTCAAAGCATGAGTATAAAGGTATAAACAAGAATCAGAATTTGATTATTTGCCTGCATATGCAATCTTTCTATACATTTGATTATTCATTTTGTAACTCATTACTTGTGAACTCAAACATATCATATAAATGTAATAATAAATAATAAATTATTAAACTTTTTGAAAATCGTTATTTTTATAAAATAAGTTTATTTTTATAAAATAAGTGGATTAGAACTTTAGAAAATTATGGTAGATATGAATTCTATATGAGCATAAATAAATATATAATTTATCAACACACACCAACTACAAACTAAAATTAATAAAAATTATCATTTTTTTTTCAAAAAATAAAAAAAATATAAATAAATTATTAAAAAAAATTAAAATTTTATACTTACGAGCCTGCTACATTGAGGCTCCATCGTAGGCCTTGTTTGTGAATAACATCTGATAAATGTCCATTTGAAGACAGGTACATATTTTATGTCTTTATTGCTTCATGAAAATTACAAAATTGATAAAAAAATAATAATTAAATACTCTGCTTGATTAAAACTCCTGTAGAAAAATCCAAATTTCATCAGATTTTTTTGTGGTAGACATCTTTGGAAAGCCGCGTGACAGCTATCAAATGCCCCTATTTTGGTTGATGTGATGCTTATAGTTTTTACGTCAATAAAGAAAGAAAACAACATGTCAACCGATCAATAAAGATATGCGGCTTACTCACTTAAAGAACCGAAGCAGATCAAAAGCATAAACAATGCTAAGCTCAATAACTAATAGAGTTTTATTATAAAATTTATTAATAGGTTTGATATCAATAAGCATCCATGAAAATGTAAAAATGATTTTGATTAATTGTTGAACACCAGTACAATGATAATATTTCTATTACTCATTAGTTAGATTTTATGTATCCATGTTTACTTTTTTTAATATAAATTATAATTGCTACAGCTTATATTTATTAATGTAAATAAAACTCAGAATTCAACTTTAATGAATAATAATGATAATTTATTTACAAATAGACTATAAAGAGAAAAATTAAAATTATAAATATATTATATGAATTAAAATTAAAATGCTATATGAGCTTGCATATGGTTGAACTATCAAGTGATCCTAAAGTATTCATTTCAAACTCAGAGAAAAATACATATTTATATATTAATTTTGAAGGGACCCCCTATAACATTATGAAGCAAGTTCTAATTTGTTACAGTTTATCCAATAGATAGATACTGAACAAACTTAAACAAGTTATTAAGCAAAAATCTATTTTAATCATTAATCATAAAGTTTAAATGACTATTATAATTTTCCGTTGATTAAGTATCCGCTTAAATATTTACTTACACATAAAACATATATTATAAAGATCCTTTTAAATGTAACAGTAATGTTAAATTGTAAATAAAACCAAACAACTTGTAAATAATGATTAATGTTCATCATCAAAAATTCCACTGCTCTCTAGATTTCTTTCCTCAAGTTCCAAAAAAATATATAATCCATTAAAAGAATCCAATATTTAGAATATGGTAACCAATGAGAAAAGAATGTAATATTTGAAGTTTATTCCAATGAGATAACAAGTAGTAATTTTCAATAAGATGTTGGGGCATATTAATCCTTTTAAATGATTATTACTACATTAGAAGTTATCATATATATCCTTATAATTCTGGTTTCATTGAATATATTAAAAACATGAATGCAGAAAAATATTAATTTCCATGGTTGATTTTATTTAATATTTCAGCTATTAAAATTTTTATTTGAAATAATTATCACTTTATCCTTCAGTGTGTCAATAATCCATAGGCATAAGGTATAGATAAACATGTATATGTAGGTTTACATTCAACACTTTAGTAGTATTTTATAATTGTATTATTCCATTAGTGAATTATTATTATTTTTGAATCTGTGATTTCTCCGACACCTGGGCCCCTCCTACTCTCCCGGCTTTTTCTTAAAAATTTTTTGTGGTAAGGGTGGGTTTGTTGGGTTTTTAAAAGTTGTGGAAGGTGGTGTCCTCTTTTTTTTTTTTTAAAAAAAAAAAAAAAAAAAAAACTTTAAAATTTAAAAAAAGAAAAAAAAGTGGTTTTGGGTGGTTTTTTCCTTTTCATCACAAAACAATACAATGTGATGTCATAGGAAAGAAAAAGAAAAAACAAAAAAAAAAAAAAAAAAAGAAGAAATAGAGATTTATTTTTATTTTAAATTAATTAAATAATTATTATAAATAATAATAAAATAATTTTAAATATATAAATAAAAAAAAAAAAAATAATAATAAAAATTTTTAAAAATTTGGGAAAATTTTATTAATATTTTTAAAATAAAAAAAATTAATTTTTTTTTTTAAAAAGTAAAACTTTTTTTTTTTTTTTTTTTTTTTTGTGTTGTATTTTGGATTATTAAAAATAATTTTTTTTTTTTTTTTAAAAATAGTAATATACTTTTATAAACGTATCTGAGTTGAATTTAATATTATAGGTGAATATGTTTTAAAATAGGTTTGTCTTCAGTTTGTGAGTGGAATTAAAAGATTTGATTTTTACCTCATACAACCAATAATATAATTAGTGGTTTAAGGGTTAATTTTATCTTTTGGCACTCACATATATATTCACCAGGCACATGCATATGTATATCCTTATTGAACTTAAGGAAGCATTTTAAAATTCTCTGTAAAATGTTTTAGAATGCTGCAGCAAATGATAAATTCCATTCAGCTGATGTTTTAAAGCTTCTCAAAAGAATTAACTTTGTCCTCCAGGGTAAACAACAGTTTTTTTTTATCTAAACTCTCATCATATTGTTTTCTCTAAAGCATCTTTAAAACACATATACTGCATAATAAAAAATATTTATTGTAAAGAAAAATGTTATAAAATCATAGCACTCATTAAGGTGGTTGATACATATACAAAAACAAAACAATAAAGAGAAAAGAAGAGTATCAACTTAATATTACATGTTTATTTATACTATTTTCTTATTTATATATTAATGAGATCATCAAGTTGAGTTTCATTGTTATCAATATACTCAAGTTTATCTCTTCTGTTTAAAAAAATTCTTTTACAAATAAAGTAATGCCTCTAACAAGATATCTTCTTAGAATTTTAAGTTTTAAAACAAAAGAATTTAAAAATATTTTTATATCAATAACAATTAAATTTCCTTTAAAATAATAAAAAATATAATAATACATTTAGTTTGTTTTTAAAATATTAGTATAAAAGTTAGATTTTTAACAGACATTACATCTAAAATATTTACGAACTTAGAATCAACATTTGCACATATACAGAAAGACACACATACATGCAAAAATGTAATCACTATCTCTTATTAAACATAGACATAAGCAATGTTATTTTAATTCTTAAAAAATGTATGTCTTTAAATTTACATGACCTTTAAAATAAGATATCAAACCTATCACATATTATTTTTAAAGGTATAAAAATAAAACAAGTCACTGATAGTTATTTGTATATTGGTGTGTTTTATAATTTGTGTTCATACTAATAAGATAAAATTAGATATGACTTGATAATTTTAATAATCAACAATAATAAAATAAAAATTCCTGAAAATTAATTTTTTTTATATTCAGGGTCTGACCAAGATGGTACTATATATATATGGAAAGTAACTACTCCCACTGAATTATGAATGTTGTATATATATATATTAAAGAAATCACTGGAGGTATTCTATTGCATATTTTTATTTATTTGAATCATAATTGGCAATGTTTATATTGCTAAAACTTACAGGCTTGCCAATTATTGTAAGAAATCAATTTGAAATATTTAGATACATTTCAAAATTGTTTTAAGTATTCTTTACTTCTAACCAGAATGCTTTAGGCAAATCCCTATATTAATAAATGAGGCATGAGAATAAAAACCACTTCATTCTTATTAATTATTGTTTTAGGTTAGAGAGTATTTTAACCCTCTCACTAATTGTCATTTTTTTTGTAGTCACTTGCTGTAAACATTCAACACTAAGTTTAAGATTAGGCCATTATTACTTATCAGAAAATAAATTTGACTTCATTTGATAGATATTAATGTTTACAAATGAAATAAATTTTAAATGTTCATATTTTATTTCTGAAAATATTAAAAAAAATGAGATTATAACTAAAACAAAAGGTCTCATATGTCACAAATGTTGGGAAGGTTATTTTCATTTTTAAAAATCAACAAAATCTTTGACATATAACATTTGTTTTTAAAATGTGAAGAAATAAATATTTATTTCACTTAAATCAAACAAATTATGCTTTAAAAGTTTAAAATGGTTTTTGCAATATTACAATATTTTCACACTCACTGTTATAATTGTGCTGATTATGTAGGAAGATAAGCTTGCAAATAGCTTCAAGATAAATTTGTATTGTCCATAAATATGTTCTATTTTAAAAAATAATATATTTATGTTCATAATAAGTTATTAATTATTTATATTCTTGATTTATAATAGTAATGCACAATTATTGTTCAAAAATAATTTTGAATTGTAATAATTTTGCAGGTAACCATGTTTTTGTTTATTCAAAATATTTTCTTCTAATAATGTGGTAAAAATTATGATAACAAATGATATCATAAATATAAAAGACACAGCTGAAGCTTTCTTATCATACTGAATTTTTTAATTTCTAGCCATCTACGGATTTTTTTTAAAATTAAAGTTTTATATTAAAATATAAATTCTCAATAAATGGTGAATAATTTTAAAAATGCATAACATTGGGTGAATTTGTCTCATGGTTAAATATTTATTGTACAGTGCTATGAGTCTTAATCTTGAATGTTAGATATATATATATATTAAAAAACTAAAGGTACACACACACACATATATATATAATACATATTTTGCAGGTTCATCCGTGTTAAAAACTTTTAATATTAATATACTGACATTTTGACTTGGTCACACAAGCCATCCACAGAGTTATAAAAGGTAGAAAGACAGTTGTAGAGGCGCTACAATCACTGATTTGAATAAAATGTTAAAATTCCACCAATAGCAAAAAATGTTAAATTTAGGAATGTTTTTTAAAAAAATCTTTCCAAATAGGAGGAAGTTTGCATGTATCATCTCACTTATTGATACAATCTGGCCTTTTAAGTATCTCAATGGCTTCTCTAATTTTGCATTGGTAGAGATTATCACATCTGGATATGATCCTGGTACTAGAAAAATCAATTTTATGACCTGAATCTATAGTATGGAGTGAGAGTGCTGATGATGAAGAATGTTGTTTAACTGCATTAGCATGCTCATCTCTCCTAACACTGATGCAACGATTACTCATACCTATGTAAGAAGCTTTACAATTTTTACATGAGATTTGATAGACACCATGAGATTCAAGAGGGATTGAATCCTTAGGCTTGGTTATTATATTGCTGATCTTTTGATGAGCAGAAAATGCTGTATCTATATTATAGCATTTTAATATACGTCCGATACTGTCTGTAGTTCCTTTTACATATGGAACACAAATCATAATAGCTGATTTATCATCTTTTTGTTTCCTATTTTGTCTATTTTGGGCATGAAATAAGGCTTTTTTTTATAAATTTGTAATTATAACTATTTGCTAATAAAACACTATTAATATGATTTATTTTTTCTTTCAGATGTGTCTCATCTGAAAGGTTAATTGCTCTATTTAAAAGAGTTTTGGCTACAGAAACTATCTGAGTTGGGTGATGATGAGAATGGAAATGCAAATATCTGTCTCTGTGTGTATCCTTTCTGTAAATAGAAAAAGTTAAACTATTTGGTGTTCTGGTGACTAGAACATCAAGAAAAGGAAGTTTTCCATCAGACTCTGTCTCCATTGTAAATTTAATATGAGGATGCATATTATTTAAATGTAAAAAAAAATCATCTAATTTATTTTTTCCATGTTGCCATATGACAAAAGTGTCATCTATGTATCTGAGCCAAATGAGAGGTTTTAAAGATGATGATTCTAAAGCACGAGTTTCTATATATTCCATGAATAAATCAGCTATGACTCCTGAGATAGGTGAGCCCATAGGAGTACCAAAAACTTGTCTGTAATGCTGTCCATTGTATACAAAATATGTATTTAAGAGACAATGTTTAATTAAAATTTTAGATCTGCTTAATGATAAAACTTATAAACTATCAAAAAGAGATCATACTACGTATTTGGAAAAAACAACAAAAGCTATTATTAATAAATCACCTATTGAAACAGAGATAAAAAATAAAATAATCCCTCATGAAAAATCTTGGGTCTGTCCAAAATTTTATGGACTTCCAAAAATTCACAAACCAGTCCCCCCCTTTGTCCAAAAGTAAGTGCAATAGGTTCTCCAACTCATATTTTAGCCAGATACTTATCGGATTTCATTAAACGTACAATCCCATCTATTAAATCATATATTAAAAACTCTCTTCATTTTATTTCTGTTTTAAAAAGTTTAAAAATTAATGCTAATGACATTCTGGTCAGTTTTGATGTCGTGTCTTTGTTTACAAACATTCCAATTGATGAAGCTTTAAATATAATCTCACAATGTTGCAATTTACCAGACCATATTATTGATTTAATTAAACATTGTCTCTTAAATACATATTTTGTATACAATGGACAGTATTACAGACAAGTTTTTGGTACTCCTATGGGCTCACCTATCTCAGGAGTAATAGCTGATTTATTCATAGAATATATAGAAACTCGTGCTTTAGAATCATCATCTTTAAAACCTCTCATTTGGCTCAGATACATAGATGACACTTTTGTCATATGGCAACATGGAAAAAATAAATTAGATGATATTTTCTTACATTTAAATAATATGCATCCTCATATTAAATTTACAATGGAGACAGAGTCTGATGGAAAACTCCATTTTCTTGATGTTCTAGTCACCAGAACACCAAATACTTTATCTTTTTCTATTTACAGAAAGAATACACACACAGACAGATATTTTCATTTTTATTCTCATCATCACCCAACTCAGATAGTTTCTGTAGCCAAAACTTTTTTAAATAGAGCAATTAACCTTTCAGATGAGACACATCTGAAAGAAGAAATAAATCATTTTAATAGTGTTTTATTAGCAAATAGTTATAATTACAAATTTATAAAAAAAGCCTTATTTCAAGCCCAAAATAGACAAAATAGGAAACAAAACGATGATAAATCAGCTATTAGGATTTGTGCTCCATATGTAAAAGGAACTACAGACAGTATCGGACATATATTAAAATGCTATAATATAGATACAGCATTTTCTGCTCATCAAAAGATCAGCAATATAATAACCAAGCCTAAGGATTCAATCCCTCTTGAATCTCATGGTGTCTATCAAATCTCATGTAAAAATTGTAAAGCTTCTTACATAGGTATGAGTAATCGTCGCATCAATGTTAGGAGAGATGAGCATACTAATGCAGTTAAACAACACTCATAATCATCAGCACTCTCACTCCATACCATAGATTCAGGTCATAAAATAGATTTTTCTAGTACCAGGACCATATCCAGATGTGATAATCTCTACCAATGCAAAATTAGAGAAGCCATTGAGATACTTAAAAGGCCAGATTGTATCAATAAGCGAGATGATACATGCAAATTTCCTCCTATTTGGAAAGATTTTTTTAAAAAACATTCCTAAATTTAACATTTTTTGCTATTGGTGGAATTTTAACAGTTTATTCAAATCAGTGATTGTAGCGCCTCTACAACTGTCTTTCTACCTTTTATAACTCTGTGGATGGCTCGTGTGACCAAGTTGAAACGTCAGTATATTAATATTAAAAGTTTTTAACACGGATGAACCTGCAAAATATGTATTTTATATATTTAACCCGTGCAAATCTTCGTTTTAACACACACACACACATATATAAAATAAATAAAATATCCATTAATTAAAAACAATATTGTAATTATAATTGAAATAATATTTTTAATGGTTTATAAACAATTACAAACAATCTTAAAATCTGCAGAAGTACTTTTGGTTACTTTCTAACCTGCCTCAACTGCCATTAAATTCAAAGACCAAAAGCGGAAGCAAACGTCATCAATTCAAATTCCACGAATCTCGTATTTTAATGTTAGAAGCTTGTCGATTTATTAAATGCGTTTTATTCTTGTTTATAAAAATTGCCTCTTTAATTTTTCTTTTACTATGGTTTCTCTCTTCATGAAGAATTTTCACATTTTCAAAATTAAATTTAAATTTATATTTACATGTTTTTTCATGATCAAAGAAAACTGAAGAAGATAATAAATCACAATTATTTTTATTTTTTACACGCTTATATAATAATTCATGTTCCTTCAATCTTTTCTCAATACTGCACCTAGATTCACCTATATATGATAGCATACAATCACAAAAAATTTGATATATGACATTACTTTTTTGCTTGAAAGGTATGACATCCTTAGAATTATTGACTAATTTATTAATATTGTTTGGAATGTAGAATGAAACATTAAACACATTTTTATATAAATCCTTAAAAAATTTTACTTGTGGATTTGAAATAAATGGAATAGATATCCATTTTTTATTATTAATCTTCATTTCTTTTAAATTATCATAATTTTTTTTAAATTGACATAAAGCATTGTTTATATGTTCCATTTTATAACCGACATCAATCAATTCCTTGGCAAATATCTCAATATTTTTTAGTTTATCATTTTGGTAACGACATAATTTTTCATTCCGAAACAAAAAAGATTTAAAACTTGCCATCTTATGCATCATTGGTACTTTTGATTTACAATTTATATATCCTCTTTTTTGCAGTGGCTTAATTATTAGTTTATAATTTAATATACTGTTATCTCTTGTGATCATTAAATCTAAATAGTTAATCTTATTGTCCTGTTCTTTTTCAATAGTCCATTTCAAGCCATTCAACTTATTTAATTCCTCTATAAGCAAATTTATACTATTAATATTTCCACAAACAAAAACATCATGCACATATCTTTTGTAAATTTTAATATCTCCAAAAATACACATATTTAAAATACTACTCTCATATGTAGATAAAACGAAATTGCAAACTTGTGCAACTACAGGCAATCCCATAGGCCAACCTTTAGTCATTTTATAATATTGACCTTCAAAAGATGCAACAATGTTATCATTAAAAATTTTTAAAGAATCAATGATAAATTTTGTTGTATATTTACAAATATTTTTACTTTTTAATGCATGTTCAATTATTTTTATGGAAAAATATTTGTAAATATACAATAAAATTTATCATTGATTCTTTAAAATTTTTTAATGATAACATTGTTGCATCTTTTGAAGGTCAATATTATAAAATGACCAAAGGTTGGCCTACGGGATTGCCTGTAGTTGCACAAGTTTGCAATTTCGTTTTATCTACATATGAGAATAGTATTTTAAATATGTGTATTTTTGGAGATGTTACAATTTACAAAAGATATGTGGATGATGTTTTTGTTTGTGGAAATATTAATAGTATAAATTTGCTTATAGAGGAATTAAATAAGTTGAATGGCTTGAAATGGACTATTGAAAAAGAACAGGACAATAAGATTAACTATTTAGATTTAATGATCACAAGAGATAACAGTATATTAAATTATAAACTAATAATTAAGCCACTGCAAAAAAGAGGATATATAAATTGTAAATCAAAAGTACCAATGATGCATAAGATGGCAAGTTTTAAATCTTTTTTGTTTCGGAATGAAAAATTATGTCGTTACCAAAATGATAAACTAAAAAATATTGAGATATTTGCCAAGGAATTGATTGATGTCGGTTATAAAATGGAACAAATAAACAATGCTTTATGTCAATTTAAAAAAAATTATGATAATTTAAAAGAAATGAAGATTAATAATAAAAAATGGATATCTATTCCATTTATTTCAAATCCACAAGTAAAATTTTTTAAGGATTTATATAAGAATGTGTTTAATGTTTCATTCTACATTCCAAACAATATTAATAAATTAGTCAATAATTCTAAGGATGTCATACCTTTCAAGCAAAAAAGTAATGTCATATATCAAATTTTTTGTGATTGTATGCTATCATATATAGGTGAATCTAGGTGCAGTATTGAGAAAAGATTGAAGGAACATGAATTATTATATAAGTGTGTAAAAAATAAAAATAATGGTGATTTATTATCTTCTTCAGTTTTCTTTGATCACGAAAAAACATGTAAATATAAATTTAAATTTAATTTTGAAAATGTGAAAATTCTTCATGAAGAGAGAAACCATAGTAAAAGAAAAATTAAAGAGGCAATTTTTATAAACAGGAATAAAACGCATTTAATAAATCGACAAGCTTCTAACATTAAAATACGAGATTCATGGAATTTGAATTGATGATGTTTGCTTCCGCTTTTGGTCTTTGAATTTAATGGCAGTTGAGGCAGGTTAGAAAGTAACCGAATATATTTATATATATTTATATATATTAAAATACTATAACAGAGAATAAAAATTTAATCAAATAAACTCAAGTATACTTTCAACATTAACAAATAAAAAAAATACCCACAGTATATCTTTATGATTCATCTCATGTTCATTTTATGCAATAAATCAAACCTCCTTAATCTTTTGCTTTCTATCATTTCTTTACTCTCGAATCACCTCAATAATACATGAATTAAAAACATGTCCACATTCATTTTTATGATTATAATACAAAAGCATTTGTCAAATCAGTTTTAAAGTTTTTGTATATAAGTGAATGTTGTGTAATTTTTGTCCTCAAATTTTCTTTTGTTTCACCATAGTATATATACAGGCAATGTATTTTTATTAATTATAACTTTATAGTTCTCATGCATAATACTTCTTTAAAACATTGATATGTTGCATTAAAGCTACATTTTATCATATCAGAAATATAAATTCCCAAATTCTGATTTTTATCAGATTCAAATATACATAAATAATTGTTTCAGTGCAAAAGTGCTCTTAAAGCCACAAATTTATGTAACCTTGATACATGAGATCTTACATTGACACATACTCTAACATTAAATGGTATAGCACAATAAATTAAGATTCTACTTTATTTTTAAATACAAGTAGAAAATTTCCTCATCTTTTTCAAGTTCTGTAGTCCAACTAAATTCCAATTTCATAGTTAACTCATCAAACATTCAATTAATATCAGAATGTGGTGCACATACAAAAACATCATTTACATATCTTACATATATACAGTTTTTATATTGTTTTAATATCAGAACAATTATAACATTATATTTTGATACCAGTACAAAATTATAAACAGCTGCACTAGTAGATAGACCCATTGGCTAAATTTTCATCTTCTCACAATTATTACCTCTATATGCAGCTGCAATATCATTATCAATCCAAATCAAAACATCATGAATAAATTCCCATCTGTATTTATTTACATATATGACAAAATATCAGACTTACCCTTTATGTTTTTAAAATCTTTAAATTTGTGTTGAAAATGATATCTTCATCAGTTAAAGTTTCAAGTATTATCAAGTTCATACTTTTCCATTCCAAATATTCCTGATTTAATTTTTTAAATATATTTTTCCTTAAGATCATTTATCAATTTATTTTAGCTTCTTGTTACTTTTTTAGGAATAAACTTATGTATTTAATTTTTGTCAAAATCTAGATTGCAAATGTTTGTTTTGCTTTCTTTCTAATTCTCCAGCAATTATTTTTCTTAATTCCAACATCCAATTATTCATAAAACAATCTTATTTTTTAAATTCAAAGCCAGCTTATTCTCTCTTGTTTTTATTACTTTTTATATACTATCTCACAACATTTAACTACTTATCTATATATTTAAATAAATTAAATCAACAAATACATTTTTCTATTTTAAAAATAGCCCATTAATTTCAATATATATTTCCTGAAAGTTAGAAAAGTAAAATATTGTACATCTGGGTCTCTTTTTACGCGGACTTATTTAACATGATTTTGAAGTTATGCGATTCGTGTTTCACCAGAAGTCAATTTCCGATAATGTGCAATTATTTTAAATAACAAATTTCACGCATTTACGTTATATTGAAAGTAATAGCACATTATTGGAATTCGACTTTCATCTTAGTAATTTCAATATTTTCAGTGTTTTATAATAGTAAGATTTTATGCAATAATAAAATTAAAATCATGATTTCCACATTTTATGTATACACACATTAAATTTTACAAGATTATAATGTAAATTTGTTCAAACATTGTGCATGTTAATTTTGCATTTTAAATCACATTTTGTTTTTGCTTTTTAAAAAAGAATGTAATCAATTACAGTATTAATCATTTAGTGTCCACAAGTTTATTTTTAAAAGGTGAGTAATAGCAGTGGGCACAATTAAATTTGACAATTAAAAATTAAAATCTGATTTTTAATTGTAATTAACAATTTAAAAATTACTTGACGACTTGAAAGTAATGTGATGTGAAAATTGATTTTTAAACGGAATTGAAAATTAAGAAATTAAAGACAAAATAAGAATTTAATTTTTAGTTGTTAGTTTCATAACAATTAATAAAATTATCATCTCAAAGATTAATTACTAATTACATTGTCACCAGAAAAACATTGACACAACATAAGTTTGAAGTTGTCGCTAGTTGTATTTCCTCAGTTTGCAAATGAATGTGTTTTTTGCAAATAGCGATAATAATTAAAACGTGTATAAATAATGTAAATTACTGTAGTGTAAATTATGCATAAAAATATATTATTTTGAATAAAATTAAATATTATAGTTAAAAAAAGTTTGTCTTGTATCAATTTTTTTCAAATTTGAAATTTTTTATTAGTCATATTTTATTTCCTTATTTTTTTTTTTTGCGCGAATTTTAAAGTAATTTTACATTGGTGCTTTGCTTTTACACGAATTTTGAAAAATCACAGACCACATCCCCCCTTTTTCAATGTAAGTTACGTCTATTTTTGTGCGATTTTGTTTGCGCGTGTTTTCTGAGGAACCTATCTATCGCATAAAACGAAACCCAGGTGTAATGGAAAAAAACCCCTAAATAATATTTAAATAAAGCACTGCAGTATAAATACCTCTACAATAACCATTCAAACAGGATGAAGGAACAAGAAGGCATTACTCATCAAGTTTCCAAATTATAGCATCCATATCAATAGCTAACAACACTATTAAAGATAAACCTCAAATCACTCTGCCATATATCCCCAAAGTATCTAAATAGCTTATAAAAACTTTAGCTAATGAATTTAAGGTCAGCTTCCACACTCCCTCTAATACTAACAGACTTATTAACAATGCAAAGGACAGAATCGATCTATCCCAAACACCCCAGGTCATATATAGCATTTCATGTCCTCAGGCTGGATGCAATGCCACATACTATGGGGAGACTAAGACCACTGTACATAATAGAGCTGCTCAGCACATATATACATACAGAAAAGCAAAAAAGAATAACAATAACATCTCAATATTTTTTGAACATGAGAAGCAGGTTGGTCATGTGTTCAAGCCATCCAATCCTAAAGTGGTGTGTGCTGAGGCTATGAATTGTAAAAGGAAAATTAAAGAGGCATATTTTATCATCAATGATAACAATGTGATCAATAGATGTGACACTTGTTTTGATATTTCAAGAAAATGGATAAGTTGATTTACATATGCATTTACATACATTATCATTTTTCAATATCACAGCAATGATTTGAAAATCTATTTTGGCCATGAATAGGAGGGACAAAATCTCCAAAGTATTGTAACAGTCAGAATCGTCTATCTCGCTAACACACTGCAGAATTCAAACCCCAGACATGAAACTGAACATTCTAGGAGGGGTTGCCTTCTAGATATACTAAGTTCGAATCTAAAGTTCAAATTTCACAGCACCATCTATGTGATAATGCATCTGATGCCACTACTAGTATAACCTTTGACTGGTGCCTGGCGGTCAGGGAGAAACAAAAGTCTATACTAAAAGAAGTTTGGGTGGCTAATTAACATCTATGGATTTACAAAAGATATGCAAAATATATATATAGACCGAGTCAGTGATAGGAATCAAATAAAATAAGAGATCAAATTTAGTTTTAAATAATTTCACAAAATTTATTCATATAAATTATATAGATAACGCCACTGTCTGCTTATATGAGACAGGGATGCATATTAAATAATTGTTGGCATTATGTTCCAATAAATAAAAAAAAGGTTTTAAAGCAAAGTGATATATTCTATTCCTCAGGCTAATAGCATTAAGATAATGTGCCTGATGAGATAGGAACATGTGCGAGGTGCTTTGAGCAATTATACAAGTTTAAGAAAATATTTGAAAATTAAGTGTTCTAAAATATTTATTGATTTCGAGAATAGCACAGACAAAAGCTTACTAAGCAACAAAGTGGGAATGTGATCAAAGCATTTATTCGATAATAATAATAATAAAGTTACATTGGGAGGTCAGTATTGCTGATAATGAATTTATTAAAGTTGGAGGGTGTGACACGTTTAAGTCACAGATGCTTTGTAAAATAAATAAAATAAAACAATATTGAAGATCCAGAATGATTACAGAGAGCATCTCACCACTAACCCGTAGGAAAGTATTTTTATGAGCAGCCAAAACTTAGCAACTGGGTGACGATTGCATTTAATTCCCAGGTGTGTCATTTGTCGACACACTCTGCCTGGAAATCGCAACAAGCGAAGAGAATGGACTTGGCTGTGTAAAGAATCCTTGGAAAAGTAAAACAAAGTGGTCTCAACAACCAATTCATTTACCAGCAATATGAGGCTAGTGTATATAAAACATACTGAATGGGTTTTACTTGGATTAAGAGAAATGCCCAATCAAATTCCCAGAAATTTATATAAAAGGGTCTGCACATTCTTGACTCAATGATGAATTTTGTAATTACAGTATAACACAGTAATTAAAATAGGAAAATGCATGCTTGTGGATTTAAAAAGTAAGTATAGATTTATATACGCAATCATGCATTAGGGGACACATTTCATCATTGACCTCGCACATACTTTCATATTAGATTAAAATCAATAACATGTAGATTTTAAACTATGTGATTATATTATATATTAAAAAAAAGAATCACCCTCAAATGAGTGATTTGCAAGATAATAAAATTGGAAAATTATTTAGAAATTTAAAATATGCCTTCATAGCGGTGTCTTATTTTCAACAAAAAGAATAATTCACTCGGTCAAAGATGATTCTGACACATTATCATAATAAAATAACAGGAAGCTTAAGCAATAGAAAATATTAACCAAAGGATAGAGAGCAAAATGTTGATTATATTTAAAAGAAATACATAATGACGTTATGTGAAATATAAGAAAACAATTTAAAATAGCTATAGCATGTTAGTTATCACAAGAACTCTTGGGTTAATTTAGGGTTACCTCTGGGAAAGCATTTTAGGTAGATTGATGGTCAGCAGGTTTTTATATAATTTAACAGCAAAATCTGGAAATGTTCATATTTTTGGAAGTAGCAGTCCCGGGTTCCTTGTGTAATAATTCCCGATGGTCTACGGCAGCATATGACCATTTTGGAGAGAAATAGCCTTCTTGCACTCTACTCCATCATGTCAAGATTTACAAATTACTACAATAATTTTGGTTAGAAACATTAGACCTCAGAATGATTTCTCTTAGAAATCATTAGAATGGAGAACAAAAGAAAACCCTCCTTTTTATAGTAGAATTTAACAATAGAACTGCCCTGGAGCATTACAAAAATATATCGGACTTATCAGCTGTAATTAAATCATCCGAATGTCTAAAGGAATTCAACATTAATTAATTTCTTTTGTTAATTTCCCTGTCGACATTTGAATTACAAACTAGATTTAATTAAAAATTACTTTTACTAATTAAAGAAAACCTTAAGTGGACATCTGCTGTTTTTAGATAAACTTATATAACATTAACTAATTAAACTATTGTCCCTCATTTATTTTAACAGAAATATTTGGAATGACTTTTATTAAATTAAACAAAAATTATTTTACTTTTAAATTGCAATATTTGAATCTATTTAGTAAACAAATATTTACTAAATGAATTTTATTTTAAATCAAAATATATTACGACGGTAATATATTTGTAAATAGATTCAAACAAAATAACTTTAACAATTTATAATTTTGATATATTTTAAAATGCATTATCATAGTGTGTGTGCAATTACAACTTATATAACCTACTTTTAATAAATCAAAATTATGTGAACATATAGATAATCCATAATTTTATTTTATTTGGGAATGAGTTATATATATATAATATGTTAATTGTGCTCGTGGTTTAAAATTAGGTGGGATTTTCGGTATATAAGCATATTGCAGACACACTACGATAGATTGGGGTTCAAACTAAGGTATGAAAGTAGGAAATAGGTGAGAAAAGGTGAAACGAAGATCTACAAAGCAGACCTTACTGTTTCATATTCCCTTAGTGATGGAACAAAAAAAATTGTTAAAAAAAAGATCTTACAAGAGGTGTCCACCTATGAAGCCTGCATAAATGAAAAATTTACATGATAACCCATAATGTACAGGATGTAAATATAATGAAGAAATGAAACTGAATTATATACCCAGATCATATTAATAAATCTACCATCTAGCGAACATTTTCTATTATCTCCCCCCTTTCAACAAAATTTTATTTAAAAATCTAATATCTTAACATTGTTTATATCCAATCTCCTTTCTCATTTATCCTGTAACATGTCCATTTTTTTTTGTTGTTGTTGTTTTAAAAAAAAACTACTATAATCCTGGGTCTGGTGGGTAATACCTGCCTTTATATTTTAATAATTGCAGTCTCAGATTATCAGGCCTCTTTACCTTGTCTGGCAGTTCTTTAGCCCAGGGACTGAAATCCAGAGTGGTTGTTAATAACTGTAGCTTTAGGCTGTCACAATTATTTGCCTTATCGGGTGGCTCCAGTGCCATCATTGTTTTCACTATTTCCTTTATTCGATATATTCTTGCTATATCAGTCGGGATATTTTCCTGGTTTTCTTTACGTATTTTGATGTTGGTGGTAAGCATGGTTAGCTGGGTTTGAATCCCTAGGTCTCATAATTCTTGGCTGGAAATATCCTGTCTAAATATAGTTTGGGACATTTTTTTACTTCATGAAATACTTTAATATTGATCAGCTTGGTTAGCTGGGTTGGATGTCCTAAATCTCAGATATCATTTGCTGGAAGTACTCTTTCCAAATAAAGTTTAACTTCATGAAACATTTTAGTGTTGAGCTTGATTAGCTTGGTTTGATGTCCTAAGTCTTGGATATCATTTAATGGAAGTACTCTTTCCAAGGAAAGTTTGGGACACTTTTTAACTTCATTAAACATTTTAATATTGAGCTTGGTTAACTGGGTTTGATCTCCTAAGTGTCGGATATCATTTAATGGAAGTACTCTTTCCAAAGAAAGTTTGGGGCATTCTTTAACTTCATGAAATATTTTAGTGTTGAGCTTGGTTGGCTGAGTTCGAGGTCCCAGGTCTGGTGTATCAGTCTTTTTTGCGGAATCATTTGTCTCAACTTTCTGGTTTAGGAGTTTATCTGCCATATCTTGCCATCCAGGGAGGAGTCTGTATAGTGCTCTAAGTTCCTCACCTCTCCTTCAGCTTTCTTCTTCCCATCTTTTCTCTTTTTTTCACCTTGCTTAAACAATTCTATAATCGTCCGAAAATGGACCTCATTAGTATCCGTATTTTCCATGGCCTTGGATGTTATCGTGATCGATGATGATAATGACTTTTATTTTATTTTACTGCTAACTATATTATCCTGAACAAATTTTTTTTTTGAACAAATTGGTGTACTTTTAAAACACAATGTATAGCACTGATAAAGAAAACTTTTAAACTGTTTTACATTGAACTTACTAAAACTAATACAGTTAAAAAAATACTATTATTATATTTTCCTTCTTTGACTCTCTATGATTATTACATTTGATTTCTAATTTTATTAATGGCTAATAGGCTATCTCCCTCTCGGTTAAGTTGGCCTAATTACTGCTTTTATGTTTATCACTAAAAACCCCAACTGCTACCCTTTTACTACTGCAAAAATTTCTTGTTTAAATCTGCTGGCAACATATAAATTTTTAACTGCCTGTATATATAAAAATCTCTTAAATTCTATCTAACAAAATATTTCGCTAACATATATATTTTTAAACTCAAGCAATTTTTATTTATATATGTTAACATTCGCTAGATCCAGGTATACTTATTTCGTTCCTTCTTATTTAAGATTAGCATACATATATTTTTATTTACATAATTATTGATCCGATTCACGTCTCATAATTTGGTCTAAGAAAAATTTACACACAGAAAAAAACAAATTATATACAAAAGAATTTAGCCTGGTGACAAAATTTATTTTAAAAGTAACTCCATTTAGTGAAATTTCCTTGGGCGCCATGTCACCAGTTAAAAGGATCCATAGACTGTTAGCTTCTCAAAATGAATTTTAATAACTATTCCATTTAACTATGGGCACTCATTAAAACATTCACATTTTTTTATTGATTACAACATTTTATTTAAGATTAAATTTTTTGAATTCCATACGATAGCCTATTACATATCTAGATCATTACCGTACAAAATTATTATTATGCTATCTTGCACACTGAGCTGATAAAACTTTATTTTGATAGAAAAATACAATATTTAAAATATTCATAGATTGTCACAATATTCACTTGGGACAATATTTAAGTAATTCATGCCATGTGTATATAGCATGACTTAAGTGAAACAATAAATACAGATAAATACAGATGGCTCGTATCGCACTATAGCAAGTTTGGACAAGTTCTGATTATACAGTATAAGTAATTGAATGCCCAAGTCAAACAAAATATATGAAATATACACGCAAATAAACAATATAGAGTTTGAAAAATATTATATATCAAAAATATAAAAGATTTGAGTGATTAAATACGAAACAAAATGCTAAAATTAAGCTACAGGGATGTGGGTGTTTAAATAATTAAGATCTACAGGGATGTGGGTGTTTAAATATTCGAGGCTCCACGTTTGGGCAAGCCATGGACCTGGAAAAAAATACTATGTAACAGTCAGAATTGTCTATCTCGCTAACACACTGCAGAATTCAAACCTCAGACATGAAACTGAACATTCTAGGAGGGGTTGCCTTCTAGATATACTAAGTTCGAATCTAAAGTCCAAATTTCACAGCACCATCTATGTGATAATGCATCTGATGCCACTACTAATATAATCTTTGACTGGTGCCTGGTGGTCAGGGACAAACAAAAGACTCTATACTAAAAGAAGTTTGGGTGGCTAATTATCATCTATGGATTTATAAAAGAAATGCAGAATATATATATATATATATATATATATATATATATATATATATAGACCGAGACAGTGATAGGAATCAAATAAAATAAGAGATCAAATTTAGTTTTAAATAATTTCACAAAATTTATTTATATAAATTATATAGATAACGCCACTGTCTGCTTATATGAGACAGGGATGCATATTAAATAATTGTTAGCATTATGTTCCAATAAATAAAAAAAGGTTTTAAAGCAAAGTGCATTACGATAATGTGCCTGATGAGATAGGAACATGTGCGAGGTGCTTTGAGCAATTATACAAGTTTAAGAAAATATTTGAAAATTAAGTGTTCTAAAATATTTATTGATTTCGAGAATAGCATGGACAAAAGCTTACTAAGCAACAAAGTGGGAATGTGATCAAAGCATTTATTCGATAATAATAATAATAATAATAATAATAATAATAATAATAATAATAATAATAATAATAATAATAATAATAATAATAATAATAATAATAATAATAATAATAATAATAATAATAATAATAATAATAATAATAATAATAATAATAATAATAATAATAATAAAGTTACATTGGGAGGTCAGTATTGCTGATAATGAATTTATTACAGTTGGAGGGTGTGACACGTTTAAGTCACAGATGCTTTGTAAAATAAATATAAAATAAAACAATATTGAAGATCCGGAATGATTACGGAGGGCATCTCACCGCCAACCTGTGGGAAAGTATTTTTATGAACAGCCAAAACTTAGCAACTGGGTGATGATTGCGTTTAATTCCCAGGTGTGTCATTTGTTGACACACTCTGCCTGGAAATCGCAACAAGCGAAGAGAACGGACTTGGCCGTGTAAAGAATCCTTGGAAAAATAAAACAAAGCGGTCTCAACAACCAATTCATTTACCAGCAATACAAGACTGGTGTATATAAAACATACTGAATGGGTTTTACTTGGATTAAGATAAATGCCCAATCAAATTCCCAGAAATTCATTTAAAAGGGTCCGCACATTCTCGACGTCAATGATGAACTTTGTAATTAAAGTAGAACACGGTAATTAAAATAGGAAAATGCATGCTTGCGGGTTTGAAAAGTAAGTATAGATTTGTGTACACAATCATGCATTAGGGGACACATTTCATCATTGACCTCGCACATATTCTCATATTAGATTAAAATCAATAACATGTAGATTTTAAACTATGTGATTATATTATATATTAAAGAAAAGAATCGCCCTCGAACGAGTGATTTGCTAGATAATAAAATTGGAAAATTATTTAGAAATTTAAAATATGCCTTCATAGCAGCATCTTATTTTCAACAAAAGGAATAATTCACTCAGTCAAAGACGATTCTGACACATTATCATAATAAAATAACAGAAAGCTTAAGCAATAGAAAATATTAACCCAAGGATAGAGGGCAAAATGTTGATTATATTTAAAAGAAATACATAATGACGTTATGTGAAATATAAGAAAACAATTTAAAATAGCTATAGCATGTTAGTTATCACAAGAACTCTTGGGTTAATTTAGGTTTACCTCTGGAAAAGCATTTTAGGTAGATTGATGGTCGGCAGGTTTTTATATAATTTAACAGCAAAATCTGGAAATGTTCATATTTTTGGCAACAGCAGTTCCGGGATTCCTTGTGTGATAAGTCCCGATGGTCTACAGCAGCATATGACCATTTTGGAGAGAAATAGCCTTCTTGCACTCTACTCCATCATGTCAAGATTTACAAATTACTACAATAATTTTGGTTAGAAACATTAAACCTCAGAATGATTTCTCTTAGAAATCATTAGAATGGATAACAAAAGAAAACCCTCCTTTTTATAGTAGAATTTAACAATAGAACTGCCCTGGAGCGTTATAAAAATATATCGGACTTATTAGCTGTAATTAAATCATCCGAATGTCTAAAGGAATTCAACATTAATTAATTTCTTTTGTTAATTTCCCTGTCAACATTCGAATTACAAACTAGATTTAATTAAAAATTACTTTTACTAATTAAAGAAAACCTTAAGTGGACATCTGCTGTTTTTAGATAAACTTATATAACATTAACTAATTAAACTATTGTCCCTCATTTATTTTAACAAAAATATTTGGAATGACTTTTATTAAATTAAACGAAAATTATTTTATTTTTAAATTGCAATATTTGAATCTATTTAGTAAACAAATATTTACTAAATGAATTTTATTTTAAATCAAAATATATTACGACGGTAATATATTTGTAAATAGATTCAAACAAAATAACTTTAACAATTTATAATTTTGATATGTTTTAAAATGCATTATCATAGTGTGTGCGCAATTATGACTTATATAACCTTTTAATAAATCAAAATTATGTGAACATATACATAATCCATAATTTTATTTTATTTGGGAATGAGTTATATATATAATACGAGCATTGTGCTCGTGGTTTAAAATTAGGCAGGATTTTCAGTATATAAGCGTATTGCAGACACACTACGATAGATTGGGGTTCAAACTAAGGTATGAGGGTAGGAAATAGGTGAGAAAAGGTGAAACAAAGATCTGCAAAGCAGACCTTACTGTTTCAGTACTAGGCCTGATTAATTTATTTTACTTTAATTGTTTTTGTTACCACTAATAGCTTCGCCCTTCCCCCAGCATATTAAAGCATTAGGAGAGTTAGATAATTATTTATTGACCAGTTAGTAATAATAATCTAGGAAGATTATAAGCTGGTGGTTTAAGAAAAAAATCCTAAGCATTATAAAAATCTAATAAAAAACAGTTAAAATTTTATCCACTCTGGATTCAAAGTCATATTGTGATCATTGCAGATAAATATGATCCTGTTACATGTGAGGTTAATAATATCGTTGTTTACATATAAACATTAAATTTCTTTTGAATATCTTTCCACTTTTCAATAAATATTTTTTTATTGCTGGCAGTTTGAAGCCATTATTTGGATTCTGGTCTCTCGTTGCTTGTATTATATACATATTAGTCTGAAATTCCTTCAGTAAGATTGTATTATTGTTTAGCACTTCATATATATATATATCCAGATATTAAATATGAACTCTAATATATTTATATATTTATTTCACATAGGGCAGTACCGATATTTTCTTAGCCATATGGGATGATTGAATATTTGTATATTTATTTCAGTTTAACGTTAATAACTGAGATTATTTTCATATATAACTGTGTTAGGTGGTTTAAAGATTAAAATTATTTAATGTTTAGTTTGCTTTTATATAATAATAGTAAACATGTTTGTTTAGTAGTAAGTTTAGATTGTTGCTTTTTAAATGTCAAGCTTTTAGTTTGAATTAGTTAATATTTGAATATTTAAGATCTATTAGCATACAATTTCAAAGTGGTATCGTTTTGAGGCTGGCTATTTTGAAATACTGACTCATATATTTATTTCACAGAGGGTGATGTTGCTTTTTTTGGCCATGTGGGATGATTTAATATTTGGATTTTATTTTAGTTTAGCGATAAGCACTGGGGTTATTTTGATATATATATAGTTCTAAAGGTTAAATTGGCAAGATAATGATCAATGCATTCTTCTCTAATATTTTTCTATAGCAAGGAGAAAGCAATTGGGAATGATCTTAACTGTATAATATATCTTTAAAGGTTTTTCACCCTGACCTTTTTATTTATAGTTCATTATTTCTACTTTTGTTTCTATTTTCACAGATATCCATTAAATTGCTATTGATTATATATTTTATAAAAGTATGATTTTTTTAAAAAAAAAGTTACTTAAAAATCACACTTTTTTTCAAAAAAAAAAATGTCAAAAATAAAAATTGCATTTTTTTTTTGCTTTTGTAAATAACACGTTTTTAATAACAAAATAATATGCAATTTTATTATTAGTAGTATTTATTCAAATTTTATATTTTTAGTTTTTGTTATGAAGTCTGTATTGACAAAAATGATTGATATTACCTGACAATAAATTAATAAAAGTATTTTTTTTTCTCAAATTTCTTGTAACTCTGTCACATCTAAAGGCCTGTAATAACAATGTTAGTAGTAACTGAAACACAGGTTTATTATATACCTGTGCCTATAGATGTAATATATAGGGTATATGAGCACAGACTTTCACACGACTCACCACTTTCCACTTTATCTCATAACACTGATACACTTGAACACATATATGTCGAAAGGATAAATAATCACCCATAAAAAACAGCAATGATCAGTTGGTTCAGATTACCATCTCTACACATATATGCTATAAGTGCTCAGATATATATTAAGATAGCCAATCTTCATACTTTAATGAACAGGCTTCAATATACTCCTCTCTCCAACTCTTCAACCATCCATCCAATTGAAAATCTGATGATGGAATGCTCAAGTAATAATGTTTTCAGTTTGCTTAACCCCTAGAGATCTGAACGGCCATTTTAAATGTCAAAAAAAAAATTACAGGACATATAATTTTAAATGAAATTTCTAATTTATTACAATAAATAAATAAATAAATAAATATATATATATATTTAGAAAGTGCAAATATAAAAGAATGTAATAAAGCTGATAAAATAGTCATTACTAAAAAAAAAAAAAATTAAAAAAGGAGATTTTTTATATTTTTAAACATATTTATTTTTACATTGGTTCACAAATTCTCAATTTTGAAAGGTATAACTTAAAATTACAATTTCATAGACAGCTTCACCACATGTGTCTCAAAATGCTGAAAAAAAAAGATATATAATATGTCTTACCTGAGATAATTTTTCTATGCAAAAATTACAAAAACAGTTCAATTGGTAAGTTCCATTTTTACTAGCCTCCCTACATGTTCTACTTTTATAACAGAGTATATGCTAGAAATGTTTGTCCTTGCATGCAGGTATCTGTTAGAAATATGTTTGGTTTTTAGTGGGGAAAAAATAACAGAAATAATTTACAAGATGTTGAGGACTTTAGTAAATTATATAGTAATGTATAGTATAATATAATATTATTATATATTACTTTTATTATATTAGTGAAAAATGGTGTGTGACCTAAAATGTGTATTCTTTTCAACTAAATAAAATGTACTCAAAAAATAAATATCAAACAAAAATTTCTCCAATATAAAATGAACAAGAAAAATCAATAAATATCAAAATAAACAAATTTATGTGTGTGGGAGATGAAATATGAGAGTGGATGTCTCGGTATATGATGAGTGTGGATGTGCATATTTTTATATTATTCAAATGTATTGTCTAAAATTCTATCGTATATATATATTGTTTTCTATATGTATATATCAAATTCTATTGTATATATATTCTTTTTTGCATATATATATATATATATTGTAACCAAATTAAAGGTCGCTCACAGATCCAGTGTAATAAAATGAGATCTGGCCTATTAAAGTAATTATGAAATGTCAGAATTCAAACATTATTAAAATCTCAAATATTCAAGTATTACAAACATTAATAAACTGATCAAAAATATCATTGTAACTTAAATAAACTAGATTAAAGATCCATTGTAATAAAATTAAGGTTTAGATCAAAAGATATTGATTAAATGATCATGAAATGTCAAATACTAGAATCTAAAATATTCAGTATATTATTATATTCAGCTTAACTTAATGAAGAGAATCAACTGGATCAAGTATATTATTTAATCAAGAAATGATTCAAATATAAATATTTATTTTATTTCAAAAAGCTTCCAATATAAATATCTAGCTCAATAAACGAAAAATGCATTATAGATTTTATATCAAAAGAGAAGAATTATTTAACATGAGTAGTGGCTATTAAACCAAAGATCAGACTGAGTTATCTATCATATTATGGGTCATTGGATGAAATGAAACATATTTCTATCATTAGATTTCTCAAGATATCCCACTATCAATAATTATATGCAAATTATTAATAACAAGTATTATAACTCAGGTATATGAAATCATGTGAGGTGAGTATACTAGTAATTCAATAAAATCTAACTCAGGTATACAGACAGTAGATCTTATCCACTTTCATTTCTTGGTTTGATGTTAAGTGCATGTTTAAACAAATACTAAGTGAATATGGTCTAGCAGGGTGCCACTAGATTATCTGAATCTAGACACAGTTATATCTAATAACCTTTCACATGTACCGGGTTTGAATCCCCTTTTGGGTACTTTATTTCTAATAAAAATGGGAGATTTTGCTTTTTGAGCCATATCACTATACACACTAATATTTAGGTAAAAGTAAAACATCTATAAACCAAAGTGGAGTATATTAGACATACATCATTTCTCAGATCTTAACATAACAAATGTGTTTCAATATTTTATAAGTTTACTAGCTCAGACTATGTATAACTAATTTAGGATGGCAATTCACTCATCCTTGCATGAAATAGATGATGGATGTGGTTATAATAATACTAAGAAATCACTAAATATTATAAAATCAATATTTATTTATGGCCTTTAAACAGTTAAACAGCTCATTAATTAAAACGTTGATGATGATGATGATGATAATAATAACGATAATGACAAGGGTTTCAACTACTGCTCTAGGACTAAGCCTAAATATAAAACTAATTTTTATAAAGAAATTCATAATTATTGCTTAATTTTAGCATATTTACTTAAATAACTGATATTCAACCACTGATGATGATGAATGATCACACTTAACAAAGACTACACTTAATGAAATATATAGACCTCATTTAATAAAACAAACTAATATTTATTACTGCATTTCTAACATATACATAAAATTTTCTAGACATACATGAAAATTGATATGAATAAGAATACTAATAATAATTGATTATATAACAATCCTCAGATTAATTTCAAGTTCTTCCCCCTTTCCCTTCAAATGTATATTGTATTAAGTTGGATGTCACATTGACCATGATTTTCACTCCATGAGAAAAGTATTTCAAAAAAAAAATATCCGTTCATTAGCACACATACTTTATAAATCTAACATGTAAGTAGAATGTTAAAAAAAATGTTAATAGAAATTAGAAAAATCAAGTTCTTAGAAAAGAGTTTTAAATCATTATCTACCTCTCTCTTCTAAGCGCTGAAATCTATACTTTCTCAAGACAAAATAATTTAATATTTTAATACCACCTATTATTTCACATTCACTCGCAATTATACACATATAAAATATTACTATGTATGTGGTGTTTTATCCCCAAAATAATAATAATATATTAGTTAAAACTAAAATCATAATACCATAAAAAAATTGTTTTACACATTAATATTTCATAACAGTAAAATTAATAAACAAATAAATTTTGATACATTCCCAATCATTTATGTAGTTCAAAGCTATTATTATTAAGACATTCTTGGTTTCCATCGATCTGAATTGTCTTTAAAAGTTCTTTAAATAAAATATGTCACTTTATTACTAAATTTTTATTAATACTCTGATTGCATAAAGAAAATAGATATAAAAGTCATATTACCGATCCAAGGGTTCACTTGTCTTGTATACTGTCTATACTTGGCAGCAACAATTTCCGTGTTCTTTGGAACAGTCACTTTCTGGAAGTATATAATTATTTGATGATGAGGATCCTATTGAGGTTATTTGCTTTAGTGGATAATTTGGAAATCATTATATCAATTTTTCTTCTCTTCCTGTCAAGCATTATTCTTTTAGTGAATGAAATACAGAAGTTGTTTTCATGTTATAAATTTTCTTGAGTTTAAAATCAGTTGTTGGAACAATTAATTGGACTTGATGATTAATATTTATCGGTAGATTAATTCATCTTTCATCGAATGCAGGTGAATGCTTTCTTCCTTCTATTAAAAACATCTTATTTCTCTGGTCAGTTGAAAAGTGTAGAATATTATTTTAGACAAAACATCTTTTCCTTCCTATATGATGTGCAGCTTCCCCAGATGGTCAGGCAAAGATGGGACATACATATAATTTTTCTAGCCAGTCATTTCTTATATTTTCAACATACAATTTAATAGTCTAATAATCTGAATCATAATCACAATAATAATCATTCAACTGATTTTTCCAGACACCTTTTTATATCCAATTTTTTAGCTAACTTAACCAATCAGAGATAGCGTCACTTGCTATTTTTGGACAAATTCGTTTTAATTAGATCTCTAATTTATTTTCAACTAAATTATTTTCAACTGAAAAGTTTAATCCTTTTTCCAGACATTTTTGTTTAAAAAAAAATAGACTTAATTCTTTTTTTTCTTACATCTAGGTAACATTTCAAATTTTTGAGCTTCCTTCTTTAGATCTTAAGATAAGACAATTTCAAAATTAGAGTTCCCACCCAGCTTAAGCTCCCAAAGTGACAAACAATCACTTACAAAACAAAATTGCTACAAAAATAGATATCTGATTCAACAGATTTCCTCTTTTAACATAAAATTGTACAAAAAATAATTTGACAGATTTAACTCTTCTAGTACAAACTGTTGAATAAAAAAAATTTAACAAATTTTCTCAATTTTCTTTCAATATTTAATAAATAAAAAAAATGTAGTTTATGTATGTAATATATCCAAGCATACACACTGCTATTATTCCAATCATTTATAAATCTGGTTGACTAATAATGTAAATGCTAGTTCAGAAATTATAACCCTAACATTTAAAATTAAATCCTTAGTTTTTAAATCCCAATTACAATTATAGAAAAGCAAAATAGAAGTATAGAATAAGATATTAGAATTGATCAAGCATAGGTTAGTTTTAAAGAAAGTTAAAATGTTGAATATTTGAAATATAAAACAATTAAATAGTTTACACATACATTGCCTATACGTATGCATTATAACTTTGCTTTTTAAAAAAAATTTAAAATTGAATAGTTTAAATGTGTGTATTGCTCTTTTTGAGATTTATTAACACACAAACAAGTAAAGCATATAATTACTGTCCCACTCTCTTTCTGTCTAAAGCATTTAAAATTTTGATCTGGTAGGGTTTGAACTTGGATGCCCTACAGCTTCTTTTATGGTTATATAAAAATGTGATGATGATTTTTGTTCATTTTCTTTCGTGCACATTACTATAAATTTAGCTAGTGACTAAATTGTAATGGCACAATATATATATAATTCTATTGTATATATATATATATATATATATATATATATATATATATATATATATATATATATATATATATAAAGAGTTATAAACTAGGTGAGAAAAATAATTAAAAAAATGTTTTTATATTATTTCACCTGTATTATATCATATATATATTATATCTATATTTATATATAAAAAAAGTAATAAAAAGTAGGTCACAAAACAAATTGAAATAAAAGATTCTACATTTCAAATGTGCTTTTTATCTAAAAGTTTATCATTTTTATAAAAAGAGAGTTCTAAAACTAGGTCAGAAAAATATTAAAATAAACATTTTTATATTATTTCACCTGTATTATATCATATATATATATATATTACTTTAAATTATATTTAATTATAGAAAACAATAATAATAATAAAAATAATAATAAAATTAATTGAAATACTCACAGAATCCTATCTAAATGTTAGCATCAGTTTCAAATTTGAATCCAATTATGAAGGCACCAAAACTCATTATTATTATAAATAAATCCAACAGTAATCCTTATACGTTTTTGATATAATCTTTTTTTTTATTTTTAAGCTTTTAACTTTTTTTTTTACAAAAAAATTTCTTTCTACTAAGAGGGCTTATAAAATCCCTTACATAATTGAACATAATTATTACACTGTAAAACAAGTTCAATGGACCGTAAATCATATTTATGATCATTACATCTAAAAAAAAACAAAAGAAAAATTAAAAAATTAAAAATTGTATTTTACAAAAAGTTTCATAAAAAAATCCAAATTTTATCATAAAAATAAAAGTTATAGCTCATTTTAATCGTAACAAAATGGCAGATTGAATGATTTGAGAACTGTAAGTATACTACTTATCAATTCCATGCAAACTCAGTTGAAAGTCTAAATTTTTGTTCAGGGGCTCGCAGGGGCACTTTGGGCTCAAAGGGTAATTAAGTTAGAAGTTATTACTAAAAAAATTCTTACATATTTCATAGATAATAATGTATAAATGATAAATTCTTTGTTTGAGGATAAATATTACACCAAATAATAAACTTGGCCATCATATTGTCGCTACCTATATTTGGTTCTCGGGTATAGAGTAACATCATAAACTTTAAATGTGCTTTTAATATTTGAATTACATCATTAAAATCGGAGCTTCTATTCAACATATTAGTTTTTGTTTCCATCTATCTCTAAAAACTGTAAAAAATGTTTTACTATTTCTTTCATAGCCCCTCATTTCTCAGGCAAAACTCTTCATACAGTAGTGCCACTCAGGGCAAGCCAGAGTAATCAATGGATTCCAGAAGGCTTGTGCATAAAATCCCTATCTAGTGCTTATCATCCAACATTTCCAGACTAGTTTGTGGCTTGTGGCATACATCAATGAAGAGCCTTTGATCTGAGAGCACTGCACCCAGATCTTAGGATCTAATGCAACTCTCCAGCAGCCACTTTTTATCTCTACTTAACTACAAAACTATGAGAATAAAATTGAAAACACAATATTTTCAATCTAACCTCATTAGCATATATAGTCAGTCATGTAGGTGTGAACTCAGTTCAGTACCCATACATTTTGGTGTCTTTGGTTTTTTAATAACCATAGCCACAACTATCATACTAGGTAGGATTGGTATTAAACCACCAAACATCACATGACTATATAAGCTAATGTGTGTAGATTGAAAATATTGTATTTTCAATTTTATTCTCATAGTTTTGTAGTTAAATAGAGATAAAAGGTGGTTGCTGAAGGGTTGCATTAGATCCTAAGATCTAGGTGGAGTGCTCTCAGATCCAAGGCTCCTCACTGACAAAGGTCACAAGCCAGAAACTAGTGCACTAGATAGGGATTTTATGCACAAGCCTTCTGGAATTCATTGATTACTCTGGCTTGCACTGAGTGGCACTACTGTATGGAGAGTTTTTTCTTGTTCTACTAATAGTTATGAGAAAAGTATAAGAAATGGTGATCATGTGATGTTTGTTGGTTTAATACCATCATTTCTCATTAGTATGTAAATTCATTTTTAAATATTCATTCTGATTTTGATTCATTTTATTATTCAACACTTACATTATTTATGGATGACAACTTCCTACCCTTTCATTATGTTATGATTATGATACTATGTGGTATCTAAAGTATTTAGCGTTAAATAATTTCTTTCTTATTTCAAACTTAAATCTGTTTAGTCTTTAAATGTTTTAACATTTCCTTATCCATTGTAATACCTTTATATAAACGGATTTCTTTAATATATATATTACATTTTATTTTTACTATAAAAATAAAAAGAACATATATATTTCTAAATAAATAATAAATTAAATAAGTAGACTCATACATCTTTAGGTTGAGCCTTAATTTCTTTATCTTATTTGTCTACAGCACAAGAAAAATATTGCCTGTGATAATTTTAATCTACTTTTTATTTTGTATGTACATATAATTTAATAATTTTTAATTAATGAAATTGAAGAAATATTTTTAAATATGTGGAAATCTCCATTATAATTTATTTAGAAAAACGACAGTCAGATATTAACAAGTCTATAACCATTGAGAATAGCAACATGTTGACACTTTTTTGTATTGAAAAGCAAAATTTTCTTTTATAAGCTGTCTTTAGCTCTTACATAAAGTCAAAGCATTGCAGAAAATATATACCTAAAGAAGGAAAGTCTCCCAACTTTTCCTATTTTTCTATTATATAATAAACTCTTCCACCAGAAAGGCATCTTTTTATCTTTAAATAAGAACTTGAGACAGAATTTAGAAAAGAATTCCTTTTTGAATGCACAGACTTTCAAACACCTTCAGCTAGTGACTCTATCTCATACAACCAATTCACATGATCACACATATGTGAAAAAGATAAATGATCTCCAATATTCATACTGAACAAACACTTATCAGTTGATCCAGATCATTATCTCTCTCACCTATATGTAATCAGTGCTCAATTTATATTAAAATAACAAATCTTCAAACTGTAGATCTACTATATCGTCCAACTCTTTAGCCACCCACACCACTGACAATCTGATGATGGAACACTCAAATCTTGATATGACATTAACATTGGCATTAACAAGGAATTTGGGTGTTCCAGAATCAGATTTTCAATGGTATGG